>SNQJ01S0037561.1:60557-76585 GCA_010110895.2 Picea sitchensis | reverse complement strand
TCAAAGGGGGAGAAAAGAATTTGGGTGCCTTAGTTTCCATCAATGCCAAAGGGGGATATTGTTGGCAAATGTTTAACATGTAGCGTATGCTTGTCATTGATGGCAAGTACAACAGTGAATATGGCAGGATAAGAATGATAAAATCCCTTGGGGATTCGGAAGTGAGAGCTTAGGAGGAACAACGTCGAGGAGAATGCGTGCAGCAAAGCTCAAGATACAGGAGTTCGCAGAGGATAAGGAAGAGAAAGATCAAGAGCCGTTGGATCTCATTCATAAATCTCGTCAGCCATCAGATCGGACAGGAGCAGCATGAGGTTTACCATCGGGAAAAGCCAAGGTGAAATCCCGAAAGGAGGGTTGACTCATCGGGGTTTCACATATCGGGAATCCTGTGAGCCAATGCATTGTGGCATTGAAAATCTCAAAACCCCGACAAGTGGTAAGACTGCGATCACGGGGATAACATTCATATGGGCCAGGAGCGTAGCTAGGAGAGCTAGTGTGTAAAGAGCGTGTCGGGATTTGAGGGATCGCGAATCCTGAGGACATACATGTTTCAACATCGAAAAGTCCGAAACCCTGATGAGGAGGTTTTGCTGCGGTCATATAGGGGGAGGTCATGTGGACCATGAGCTCAGCCGGAGGGCTCACAAATCTCGGAAGCAGGAGGACCGTCCATCTTAGGGGATTATGTGGACCGTTGATCTGACTCCCTATCCGAGTTTCGAGGATCGAGAGTTGGAGATGTCAAATAATATTGACATTAAGAATCTTGAAATCGCGATGTGTGAAATCCTGACTGAACCTGAACTGTCAGATCAAGATGTGATCTAGACCATCGACCTGACTCATGTCAGCAGACCACATCAGCTAGGAACACGTGGCACAATTAGGTAATGACAAGTGTTAGACTGATTCAACATTTCAGGCACATGTAAGTCATGAATCAGAGTGACACGTGGCAGTATTCAACACATGTCAATCCATGTGTGACATCAGCATATGGACACCACGTCGGACTTTCGAGGATCTTGTGTTGGAAATGTCAAAGAAACAATGCAACAAAAATCCCGATTTCTCGATATGAAAAATCCCGACGCAATCTGAGCCGTCAAAACAAGATCACATCTGAACTGTTGATCGGAGTTTCGAGGATCGAGTGTTGAAGTTGTCAAAGAACATTGACATCAGGAATCCAGATTTCGCGATATGCGAATTCACGATTTAATCGCAGCTGTTGAATAGAGATCAGATCTGGACCGTTGACATAACTCCATATCAGAGTTTCATGGATCGCGACATCAAGAGGAATAGAAAATAAGGCAACAAGACTGTCGAAATCGCGATATGCGATATGACGATTCAATCACAGCCGTTAAATCAAGCTAGGATCTGGACCGTTGATGTAACTCCATATCGGAGTTTCGGGGATCGCGACTTGGAGAGGCGAGAACACAATGCAACAGGAATGCCGAAATGTCGAAACCCGATTTAAAGGCAAAATTAATAAAGCTCATCCAACGGTGTAGATTAACCTAAAGAAGATCTGAGGGCTACTGTTGCACGACACAGTGAAACTACTAGAAACCATTGATGGTTTCTACCAGAGAATGCAAAGACACTTGGGGATGACTGACAGAGGAGGTGAAGAGTTTTTGAGAGGAATGAAGATGTTCGTGGAGGCGATTGACAACTGATGAGCATTGAGGCCTGTAACTGAAACATAGAAGGTGAGTTCGACTGTCACTGAGAAGACGAAGAGTCTCAAACTTCCAGAGAGGCTGAGGAATCTCAGTATAACATACAGTGATGTTGGACACGTGGGGCGAACCACTAGAGAAGCTGAAGAGTCACGATAATGATCAGACAGAGCACTCGAGAGGTGGAGGATTACGGTGCAGAGTCAGCATGCAGAGGCATTGCGAACATTGCATGAAGAAGGTGCACAGAAGCTATAAATACACGGTACAGAGAAGAGATTGGGTTGTTGTTGTTGTAGGAGTTTGTTGTGGTTGTTGTTGGTGAAGGTGATTCATGTGTGAAGAAGGAGGAGAGTGCAACAACTGAATTGCACAGAAGAGGAACTGTGTAGTGATTGGACATGGCGAAGAGAGAATAAAAAGTGGAAGAACAGACAACGCAAGTGATGTGATAAGAAAGGCAATGAGGCAGACAGAGCAACGAATGTAGTAGAACAATGATAAGTCTGGTAAGCCATTGTTGAAACATCATATCACTGTAATAAATTTCAGTAGCAAAGATTTATATTTCAGGGTGGTTGGGAAGAGCTAGGGAGGACTGGTGTCCTCAAAGGTTCAGGTGGGTGCTTGAACACAGGGAGTTGGTTCTTCCTTCTAGTTGGTGCTAGAGAAACCAGGGAGTTGGTGCTTCCTTCTAGTTGGTACTAGAGAAACCAGGAAGTTGGCGCTTCCTTCTAGTGGGTCCTAGAGAAAACAGAGAGTTGGTGCTCTCAGCAAGTTGCAGCTTGAAAAACTGAGGTTGTAGCCTCATTATGAGTTGGTTCTCATATGTATGATACTGTAAATCTTGTAACCATTACTTATCATATAAAGAAAAAGAGGTTTTTACCCTGCATGGGTTTCCTCGGGAAATATTTGTCTCCATGTTTCTCATATATGTGAATGATGTTGAAAGTGCCATTGTTTATGTCCCTACATTATTGTGATCATCGTTTAGTGTCTCTACAAAGAGTTTAAAAGAACCATAATTGTTTAAGCACGGTAACAACTAATTCGCCCCCCCCTCTCAGTTGTCTAACACTGTTTGCTAAGACCTTTTTCCCAAGGTATGAATCATTGCTCTTTATTTTGCATTCTTATTTACTTAACATGTTTGATTGGTAGTGTTTCTCATATTTTACCCATGAATGCTGAACTAATGATCAAAATGTGTAGATTAAAGAAAAACAACGAAGTCTTGAAGAGAGATCGATATTGTTACACCAGTTGTTACAGTTGTGTGCCCGTTCTACATGTTGTTACATGACTACAACAATCATGCACCTTTTTTGGAAGTTGTTACACCTACTGCAACAGACTCCAATCGATCCTGGAAGCTGGTATATCATTCAAATATGTGTCCTGAAGACATATCCTCAAGTATGTTACACATTTTGAAGACAAATCCTCAAGGCTATTACATGTTTTGGCTCATCCCGGTGATCAAGATTATTTTCAGATTTTATGAAGATGACAAATCTTTTATATCATACAAAAAGCTTGAGAATATTTGATTCTCAAGGCTGTTCTGAGTCTGTTTCAATTGAATGTCTCTATCTTTAAATAATAGAGCTTTTGAAATCATTAGGGGTGAAAAATATTAACTGTGGAATAGAGAGTAAAGTGAATCATTTTTGTATATGAACATTTTGGCAATTTAATAAAGAAAGTGATTTGAGTTTCTCCAACCTACTGTAGTCTTTTCAAGTGGATTTAGTGAGAAGGAAAGGGCCCATCTTCCTTAGAGACTCCTCTCTATTTTGAGTTTTAGATTAACTGCTTTGATTTGTATGATTTATCTATTTGGCATTTCTAGAATACATTTGTTGTTACATTTCAATCCCTTTCTGTTAAATGTGCATCAGTGTGTCTCATGAGAGTTAGAGTCAATTGTTGAATACTGATGAAGACTTTCTTTCGCTTTTCTTCATTAGATTAAATCTCTGTTTTCAAGCAAAAGAAAATAAAAGTGTGAATTCCCTTTCTGCAATTAAGTAGACTTCCTTTTAGCAGTTAGCACATAACTTCTTTCTGCAAGAGAAAAATAGAAAATTAGAATAGATTAGATAATATAGGATTCTTATACACTCATCAAATTAGATTTCAATTATGCAAGTGTGATTTCAATTTTGTAGAACTCTAGCTATGTCAGCAACTTGTGTTAGTGTTTATCTTTTCAACTCTGTTTCTTTTAGTGTTAATTTTCCTTACTACAATTGATTAGTGTTTTCTTTCATAATCTAGCATATACTGTGCACAATTATCTTGCAATAACAAAACTTCCCTGGGTTTGACAATTCATATTGAACACATTAATTATCTATTTATTTAGACAATTAAAGTGCCCAACATTTTTGTGTCGTTGTCAAGGAAGATAAATATAGATTCTTGTAAGCACATTAGTTTTCTTTTCTTAGGAATGAGTAGTCTACATGAATCGAGGAACAAAAGGACATATCCCCAAAAATAATAACCCTACAGGTACCAGAGGACGTGGTGCAAGGAATCCTGCACTGGGAAGGCCAACCTTTGTTGATGAGATTATAGCCAGAGCAGATTATTCTTCAGGATCTATCTTTCGCCCTTCAAATCCTCCAAAAAAAACATATTCCTTAGACATCAAAACTACCCCATTTTGAAACATCATTTTCATCAGGGGTTGAAGCTAAATATTTGTCACCAACAAATAAACACGCAACACTGGAGAATATTGAAGATCAAGAAAGTGTAGCTTGGAACAGGGAAAAGCTAGAAGAAGATGTTTATCATATCAATGGATAGATAGTCACTAAAGAGGAGTGGAACACTTTCCGTATTGAGTGGAGAGAAAGAGAACGTATGAAAAATCAAGGAGATAATGAAGAGGAGCTCCACCATGAGGATCTAGTGAACAATGAAGATCAGGTAAATGATGAAAATACTATCTCTACCATGGTCTTTCCTATTACTAATATTCCTACAAAAGGGATGGCTCCTATGAAGAACATACCTCTCTCAGCCTTGTCGAACTTCCATGGATTATCTACTAAGGATTCAGATGATTTTCTGTTTGAATTTGATCTTTTGTGTAGAAGATATGACTATAGTACCACAGTGCAGAAGCTTAAATTGTTTCCAACTACATTGAAGGGTAATGTGTTAAGATGGTTCATGAGCCTTGGAGGAGAGAACATTTCAACATGGAGACAAATGAGGCGTATTTTCTTGAACAAATACCAAGACTACTGCTGAATGAGGGAATGAAGAGAGGAACTGTTTAAGATGTCTCAGAAGGAGGATGAGACCCTTGAATATTTTTTGGAGTGACTCCAGTATAATCTACAAAAGTATGGACATCCGTATGCGAGTAAGGACATTCTCAAAACTATTTTGCTAAAAGGAGTTAGAGATGATTGTTTATATATGTTGAATATGCTTGGCAAGGGAGATATATCTAAGGAATCCTATGAAGACATTGTAAATATTTGTAAGAGATGCTCTCAAGGATCTGCAAGGAATAAGTTAGCTACCAGAGATGCCACTTTTTCAAGGGTACAAAAATCAACCAATGGAGGGGAAACAAGAGAAGAATTAGGTAATTTGTTAGAATATTTCAAAATAGAAACGATTAACTCTTTTGCTTCACAAATTGATACTCTGCAGATCAAACATAAACAAGAAGAATTAGATTGGGCATTGTCCATTTTATGTCTGAAATGCAGAGACAAACATCCACCAAGGGAGTTCCCACTGAAAAACGTCCAGGTATGTCTTATTTGTGAATTAGATCATGCCACTGACAAATGTCCCTCCCTACCAGGTGTAAAATCATCAATGAAGGAGATTAATGAGGAAACGAAGGCTGCCTATCTAATAACACATAGGAGAAAATGGAAGCCACGAGGTCAAGGTGTAAACCCTCAGTTCTCTCCTACAACACTTAATTATTAGAATAATGTGAACAATCATCTTCAATATGGCTAGATGAATGCCCCCTCTCCAGATAATATGCCACCTCCTTATCAGGATCCCAATGCATGGATAACTATGCCCCAACAAAAGAATCATCTTGGGCAATGGAACCCATATTGGAGAGGCCCTCAACAACAACTTACTTATCAAAACCCTCACTAAAATAACCCCTATCAACAACAGTTCCAACCCCAGTACCAGCAGAAACAACTACAGTTACCTCCCAATTCCCCATAGAAAAATCCTCCCTTACGACCTCAGATGCTTGTGCAACCTAACCCAAATCCAAATTCAAAATATTGATATACACAATGGGCCATCTCTGTTTATTACCCCTATGCCTTGTGATGAAATAAAATTAAGATCAGGGAGAATAGTCGAGCCAATAATTGAAGATGCTCCATCTTCAGAATCATAAAAGGAATCGTGGGAAAAGCCATCTGCTAATACAGAGGAAATTGATGAACTTATCATAGAATTAGCAGACCTCCCATTCCCTAAAAGATTGAAAATTACGAAAACTGTGGAATTACCATCCTTCAATTTCTTAGGAGAATTGAAAAATCTGTATGTTAACATTCCATTGTTGCAAGCGATTAGATATGTCCCTATTTATGTGAAGACTGTGAGAGACCTCTATATCAAAAATCCTAGAAGGAACCTAGGGATCCCCTCATAGTACATGTAGTGGGAGAATTGTTTGAACTGATGTTAGGAAAAACCCCACCTATTAAATATGGTGACCCAGGAAACCCTACAGTCACTGTCAAAATTGGACAGACATTTATTCCTGATGTGTTAGTTGATTTAGGGGCAAAAATTAACATTATGCCAATAGATATGAAACAATTGTTGCAACTCAGAATTCAAGTCTAACCTACTCCTACTATTTTAGAATTAGTTGATTGTTCCACTATCAAACCAAAAGTAATAATCTATGATATAGTTGTTTTAGTTCATTCATAGGAGCATCTTGCTGATTTTTTCGTATTGCAACCTAAAACCCGTTTGGGGGGTCATCCTCTAATTCTAGGAAGACCATGGTTAGCTACAAATGATGTCTTCATTGGTTGTATATCTGGTTCAATGACCATCTTTGATGGTTATGATACCAAGAAATTGTCCCTTTATCATCATGCTACACTCTGTGTGGAACCCGAAAATTCTTTATGTATGGACATTGAGGATGAAAGCACTCTGCCTGTGCTAACCATAGGAAAATCCTTGCGTTTAAAAGACGATACAAAGGATGAGATAATCAATATATTTATCAGTGACCCCTCTATTGTTACACCAAACACGTATCACCGATTGAGTAGAATCTTTGACCCTACTGCCCAGGAAGGAGTCAATGCAGAGATGTTCTAAGAAACTGTTATAAATTGAGTTAATTTAGCTGTAACAATAGACACTAAAACAATTGAATTATTTCCTAAAATTAGTTCTAAGAGCATCGTTGTAGAAATCAAACCTAGAAAAACCCTGAACATCAATCATGATTTATCTTCTGCTGAAATTGAATGTTTGATGAAGTTATTGATTGAACATAAAGAGGCATTTTCCTAGGATTACATGGATATGAAAGGCATTTCCTATGAACTATGCACCCACCATATATACATTAAGGAATAATGCCGACCCATTTTCCAACCCCAAAGAAGAATGAACCCTAATATTAAATAGATTGTTAAAGAAGAACTCCAGAAACTTCTTAATGCAGGATTCATCTACCCTATATCAGACAGTGAGTGGGTTTCACCCTTGATTATTATGCCTAAAAAGAATGGTAAATGGAGAGTGGGTGTGGACTATAGAGCCCTGAATAAGGCCATGTAGAAGGATCATTTCCCTCTTCCATTTATTGATTAGGTTCTAGACAATCTATCCGGGAAAAAGTTTTTCTCTTTCCTAGATGGATTAATTGGTATAACCAGATAGAAATTTCTCCATAGGATCAAGATAATACCACCTTTACCATCCCTTGGGGTACATTTTCCTACAAGGTTCTCCCATTTGGCTTGTGTAATTCACCAACCACTTTCCAGAGAGTTGTAATTGGTATTTTCTCTGATATGATAAATGATTGTATGGGAATATTCATGGATGACTTTACACCTTATGGTACTAATTTCGATGAAGCTTTAGCTAATATGGAAAAAGTACTCAAAATATTAATACAATCTCATATTTCTCTAAGTATATAAAAGTATCATATGATGATGAGAAAAGGTGTGGTGTTGGGACACTTCATTTCTTATGCAGGAATTCAGGTAGACCCAGTCAAAATCCAGGTAAGTTTGGGCATTCCAACTCCATCAACTCCGAAAGAGGTAAGAATATTTTTAGGGCATGCTGGATATTACAGGAGATTCATTAAAAAAAATTCCAAACTTGCCTCTCCCTTATTTTTTCTATTGAAAAAAGATGTTGACTTTACTTGGACTAACAAATGCGAATTTTCTTTTGCATATCTAAAATAGAAATTGTCCACAACTCCCATTTTGAGAGGGGCCAATTAGGCTCTGCCATTTCACATTTCTTCAGATGCCTCAGACACTACAATTGGTGCAGTGCTAGGGAAAGAAGAGGACAAATATGCCTATGTTATCTACTATATCAGCAAGAACATGGTTCTTGCTGAGTTAAACTATATAGTCACAGAAGAAGAATTCTTGGCAGTAGTTTATGCTATCAATAAATTCAGGCATTATCTCACTGGTTATTCTACTTTTATTCTTACTGATCATTCAACAATTAACTATTTGATGAATAAACCTATTACTAACGCCTGAGTAACAAGATGGTTGTTATTACTACAAGAATTTGACATCACTATAGTAGATAGACCAGGAAAAGAAAATGTGGTTGTTGATTTTCTCTCAAGATTGAATATAAATGATGATAATTCACTTGTAGATGATTCCTTTCTAGATGAAAATTTGTTTGCAGTATATTCTCACTCACCTTGGTATGCAGACATTTCTAATTATTTGGTTACAGGGAACGTACCTCCACATCTATCTTCCCGAGAAAGAAGGAAGATTATTCAGAAGGGTGTTCGATATAGTTGGATAGGGGGATATCTTTTATACACATGCCTAGATCAAGAAATCAAGAGATGTGTGAGAGATGATGAATTTTATGATCTTCTTAAAGCTTTCGATGATGGACCTTGTGGGGGTCATTTTGCTGATAAAAGGATTAGGCACAAAATTTTGAGGATGGGCTATTTTTGGCCCACAATATTTCAATATGCTAGGAAGTATGTCCAATCCTATGACAGTTGCCAGCGAATGGGTCAGCGAAATCATAGGGATGAGATGCCTCTCCAACCTCAAGTGGTTTTAGATCCTTTTGAGAGATGGGCCATGGATTTTGTAGGGCCCATTAACCCACCTTATAATCAGAAAGTCTATATATTGGTCTGCACATATTACATGACCAAGTGGGTAGAGGCAAAAGCACTCATCCGGGCCTCAGAAGAAGTTGTCTTATAATTTTTGTTTGAAGATATATTTGTTAGATTTGGAGTTCTCAGAGAGTTAGTAACTAATGGGGGACCACCTTTTACATCGCATAAGTTTGAATCTGTACTCAGTAAATATCATGTTTTACATAGAACAACTTCTCCATGCCATCCCCAAGGTAATGGGTAGGTGTAAAGTACAAACAAAGTCATAGAATATATTCTTACTAAGACAGTGATGGAACATCATTAGGATTGGTCTGATAGATTGAATGAAGCTCTATGGGCTTATCGAACCACTTGGAGGAACACAACTAGTTTTTCTCCTTATGAACTGGTATATGGGAAGAGCCCTAATTTCCCCATTGAGTTCGAAATCAAAACCTTAAGAACTACATCAACAGTCAATATAGACTTGACTATGGCACAAAAGTCGAGACTACAACAACTAAATGAGCTGGATGAGAAGCGTTTGGATGCTATTCATCAAACCATAGTGATTCAACAACAAAGAGCCAAGTGGCATGACCGAGTCATCAAGAAGAAGTTATTCAAAAAGGGAGATTAGGCTCTGTTGTATGATTCGTGCTTTAAATAATTTCAGGTTAAGATGCATACAATATGGCTAGGACCTTATGAGGTAGACACTAGTTTTCCCTTTGGCACTCAGGTTGATCACTATTGATGGATCCAACACACAATTACTTGCAAATGGTCATCGCTTGTGCCTGTATCAACGTCCACTTTCCAAGATAGAATTTACATCCAGATGTATAGCTGATACATGTTATCAATTTTTAAAGGGAAAGGATCTTTCTCCTTCCCCTTCTAAGCCTTAGAATGTTTTTCTTTTCAATAAAACCTTGTATATAAATAAAATCTTCAAATTTGAATTTTTCTGTTTTTGCTTCAAAATGTTTATGCTTCTTTAATAAATTCATCCTAGAAGGGTATCAGGCAGTTACTTGTGTGTAGATGGATTGATGAACAACAAGGTAGATTACAGCAGAAGGAGCCGAAGGATTAGTTTCTGGAAGTTGAAAAAATTACTAAAAACTTGTTGTACAGGATAAGTCAACTGAGAGGGGGCGGGGTGAATCCGTTGTATAAAATTTCTTTCATTTTATAAGAAGATTACTTATTAATCAATAAATCATGCCTTTAACATTTAAATTGCAGTAATACATTTAACCAATAAATGTACAATCACATAAATGAAATAGTGACACAGTGATTTTTCATGAGGAAACCCAAAAGGGAAAAACATCTTCTTCTTATGAATGAAAGGCAAGCTCCAACTCCTCTTTAAATTATTATTTTATCTGAGCTGCAATCCAGATGAGGCTACTACCTCTGCTTCTTTAGCACCTACTGAATGGAAGCTACAACTCCCAGATGTACAAGCAACAACTTGTATAGGAGACTTTTATAGTCTCCCCTTGCTCCTCCCTACCACCATGGAATCCTTATATATCACTAAGAACCTATAAAACAACTCTTTATCTTCTCTGGCAAAGGATTCATCATTCAAGTCCTCTTTTTTTATATAATCATATCAAATTCCATTCTTCTCCCCTTGATCTCTGATATATCTTCATCATTTCTTCTCACTGTCCATGTATGATTTTATTTCGGTTTTATATTCATTTATAGAAATGAATTTTACCTTAGAGATATGGCTATACCATTAATTCCATATGCACCAACACCACATAGTCACTGTGTTTTTTTTTTTTTTTTTTTATCTTCTACAACCCCTTCGGTTACCCCTAAAATCCCTAGAACAACGCTTCAACAACTGAAACACTAACCATCCAGGAACCACGATTCAGTTCTGCTAACTAAATCATAACTAAACAATTAATCATGAAGAGCAATAGTAGCCCTTCGATCGGATTTCCAAGTATCCAACATTTTTGGGTTGCAAGCACAGGGTCTTGCGTTGATTTCTCCATTTCGCATTTCGACATTTCGACATTCCTATGGTGAAGGGTCTCAAATCTTCATGTTACAATCGCCAAAAAGGAGCTTAGCTTGGTGCTAGCTCCTCCCTCTCACATGACCACTGGCAGTGACCACAGCCTACACCAAAAGTTATTTTTCACATTTCGGCATTTCGACATTCCCGTGAAGAAGTGTCTCGACACTCCAAGTTGCAATCCCCGAAATGGAGCCAGATCAACGGTCCACAAAACTTCATAACCTGATCCCTTCTTTTTTTAATCGAACAACTGACGGTATTTCGACGTTTTATCCTTCGATTCATCGTGACTCTAACATTATAAAATTCATGATCGCAAAATCTCCAAAGTGATTGGATGGTTCACATAACCCATTGAGATGGACGGTTGACAGGATTTCAGAGTTTTGCCTTTCAGGTTTTCGAGTCTCACAATAGTCCCTTTCAGCATTTTGGAGTTCGAGACTTCGTGATGGTGGAGTTTCTGCTTGCTGTGTAAAAACCCTGAAATAGAAAGTTCTGATGTGACGTAAACCTGCTGACGTCACACGTGGATTGAAACATGTCGAATAGATACCACGTTTCACTCTGATTCGTGACTTACATGCGCCTGAAATGTTGAATCAGCTTGACACTTGTTATTGCCTAATTGTGCCAGGTGTCCTTAGCTAACGTGGTTTGATGACGTGGTTTGTTGATGTGTCTGTTTCAGGATTTCAAGGTTCGCTACTTCAAAGGTTAAAGTTCCTTTGATCTTTTATTTCCCGGTCTGTGAAACTCTGAAATAGAGTCTTTGACATGCTCTGATCTTTTGCATTTCGTGATTTCATCATTCTTGTTGTGAGTGTCCTTGACACCTCCATCTCTCGATATCCGAAACTCCAAAATGGAGATTAAGTCATGGTTTCGCATTCTACAATTTCATCATTCTTGTCGTGAGTATCCTTGACACCTCCAACTCCCGATATCCAAAACTCCAAAATGGATATTAAGTCATGGTTTTTCATTTCGGTATGTTGAGAGACATGCTGATCTCCAAATTAGGAACCACCATGCCTGTGAAAACTGATCCACGGTGCCTATGCAAATTGACCAACAAACTCCCCCTTTGGCATTTTAAAGTTTGACATTAATGACAAAACCAAGCCCTGTGCAAACTGTGCAAACTACCCTACTATGTAAACTGCCCTGTGCAAACTATGCAATCTACCCTACTATGTAAACTGCCCTGTGAAAACTGCAAGCCCTTCCAACAAACTCCCCCTTTGGCATTGATGGAAAACTTTAAATCTCTTCTCCCCCTTTTGACATCTATGGCAAAGGAATCAACCATACTCCCCTTGAGTAAATAAAATCACTTGCAAATATGTATCATTTTAGCAACAACTCCCCCTATCAATAATAGTCAATAAACCTATGCAGTCTGATTTTTATAATGAAGCCCGTGCAATATTTGAGAATGAAATGAAATTACAGAGGGCAAACCCCCAACTGATCCCTAAGACTTTCAAATTTCATTTTAGATAAAGGTTTAGTAAATACATCTTCTATCTGATCCTTTGTACCAACATATTCCACTTTAATAACTTTAGACATAACCTGCTCTCTTAGAAAATGAAATTTAATGGGAATGTGCTTTGTTTTGGAATGCATAACAGGATTTTTAGAAATACTAATTGCACGAGTATTATCATAGAAGATAGGTATAGGTTCATTATAATGAATATGTATATCTTCCAGCATCTGTTTCATCCATAGAACCTGAGTGCAACAAGTTGTAGCTGCAATGTATTCTACTTCAGTAATACAAAGAGACAATGCTGATTGTTTTTTACTTGACCAACTTACAAAACATCCTCCAAGAAAAAATGTTTCTCCACTAGTACTCTTCCTGTCATCAACACAAACTGCCTTATCAACATTAGTGAAAACATATAAATCAATCTGATTACCTATAGGATACCATAAACCATACTCTGTTGTCCCCTTAAGATATCTGAAAATTATTTTGACTGCAAATAGATGAGAAGTTTTTGGTGAAGCCTGAAACCTGCCAACTTGACAAACTGCATGCATCATATCAGGTCTTGTAGCTGTAGCATAAACAAGACTACCAATCATAGATCTGTATATTGTCTTATCAACATCTTTAGTATCATCAAACTTACTTAATTTACAACCAGTGACCATGGGAGTGCCAACTGGTTTAAAATATTCCATCTGAAATTTCTTAAGCATTTCATTGATATAGTTGGATTGAGAAATGGAAATACCTTCATCAGATCGAGTAATTTGAAAACCTAAGAAAAAATTCATTTCTCCTAGCATGGACATCTCAAACTCTTTCTGCATACTTTCAGCAAACTGTTTACTGAGTCTATTATCATCACNATATATCTCAACAATGATCAGGCTATCATTTTCTTTTTCAATATATAGATTACTATTAGTGTTACCTTTCCTGAATCCTTGCTGCCTCAAGTAATTGTCAAGTTTGGAATACCAAGCCTTTGGTGCTTGCTTCAGGCCATACAATGCCTTTTTCAACCTGTAAACATATTGTTTTGCTTCTTGTACCTGAAAACCATCTGGTTGTTCCATATATACTTCTTCCTCTAAATCAACATTCAAAAATGCAAACTTTACATCCATTTGGTAAAATTTAATGTGTTTAGAACTGGCATAAGCTAGAATCATTCTAATGGATTCCTGTAACACCATGTTTCCCCCAGTCTGTAAAAATAACTATATTGGCCAAGAACTATGGAAAACTCAAAGATGTGAATGTTTGATTTTATGGACCTTTGCATAAAAGGTCGATGAATGTAAATTATGTTATGGATATGTGTTTCATGACTACTGGGAGAGGGATGTGCTAAAAGAGACCATGATGGATAATGAGAGGTGGTGGAAGGGACCTGGAATGGTTGTGTTAACTTCCACCAAGCCAGTACCATACTAGTTTATACTTGCTCACAAACCAAAGCAACTCTCTGATCCTAGAATGGATTTCCCATCAGATTGGTAGGTGGGGAGGCTCCTCAAGAGTTAATGAGGGGATGGGGGTGAACCACCCATCCATAACAACCTTCAAACCTGACCACAGATGGTGGAATTCGTGCCACACTCAAATTTGCAGACATAAATTGGCAAGAGAGGAAATGTGGTAGGAAAAGAGCAATGCACACGATGGGGGATTGCAAAAGAGAACTGGAGAAAACCCTAGAAAAACATGGAGTTCTAAATACCAGGAGAAGGAGAGTAACCTTCATCCTAGATTATCTTCCTGTATCAGGAGAAGGAGAGTAACCTTCATCCTTAATTTATGTTGAGCTGGAAGTAGGAGACTGAACCTCAAACCATCGTGGTCTAGCTTGGGGGTGGCTAGTGGTAAATCCGATTGGAGTCACTGAGCCTATGGTTGGGTGGAAATGAGCATCCCTCTCAGCAGTTTCATCACACCTAGTAGATATGATAAGTGTTTTATACCTTGTATTTTGAACTGAATATCATGAATACATGCTTATGTTTATATGCCCAAAATAATTTCTGTGTAGGATGATTTCCTCATGTGTTAGACTGGAAATAATGGATGCCTATGAATGATTACATGCCATAGTCAGTTTCTATACAAAGGATTAAGTATAGGGCATGATTTCACTCCACCAAGAATCATTTGTTTTCTTGATTCTCATAATATTTTGGGAAGGCCCCTCGAGAGTACTCTTCCCCCGGGATTACCCCATAAACCCTGAAACCGTGCTGAGCCTTTCCCCAGATACTCAACTAATATTTGGGATGATTTCCCAAGAACTGTCTGAAGGTTCATGTGATTTGGGTCTGGAAGCCTTATGCAAGGAAGGATATCTCTCTAAGGTCTCAGAGTCATGGGAGTTTGAAGCCTCGAGAAGATGAATTTCGTGATTCAAGCTCAGAAGGGATAGCGAGCCCAATTATAGAAAGAGAGAATACCTTATCATTTCATAGATGAACCATTGAAATCCTTTCAGGAATACCCCAGATCTATTGAGATTGATGGATCTAGAGAAGGAGCACATATGTTAACACCTCGACCCTTTTCAGCCTTCGCATGTAACGATGGGATCTCGGACCGTAGATCAAAGGATCTGACTGAGCCCTATTGACCGTCGATCTTAGCCTCTGTATAGGTAGGAGAGTAGCATTTCACTGACTCACGACTTGGAGTGGTCAAGGGTATGGTTGCATGAAATCATGATTCATGAGATCACGACGTGATCGTGACCGTTGGATCTAAGGCATGGGAGAACCATTGGATCATAACTTTCGTGGTTATCACCTATCGGGGGTTCGAAACTTGAGGGAGTTTCTTTTCTATTGTAGGAGTCGCGAAGTGCCAAGCGCCAAGGGCTCATGGAAACATGTGACCCATCCATAAGTGGGGATGGGTCACATGCGAAATTCCAAGAGTCGAGGTCTCGTGCGACGGGCGGTGGAAACACAACTCGTGAGTAGAGTATAGCAGGGTTGACAAGTAGCGTGTGCAAATCGCTTTGGCAGAGTCCATGAAACATTGACCTCTCACATCTCAGGGATTCGCAAAGGAGGAGCACGAGATCTCAACACCTCAACTAGTGAGGTTGTGAGTGGTGCTAGTGTTTTTCCTAGCCTATGGTTACATGTAGTAGGCACTAGTGAGGAGGGAGCCATACCCATATAGTATCTTGGGTATCGATGTTTGGAGAAAGGGGAGTCGAGAGTCTTGATTCCCGACTCGCGAGTTGCGAAAGGCACTTGCGCTAAGGCCAACTTGTGGTCATTTGGAGGAGGATAAGGGAAGAGAGGGTCTGCGCTAGGCCCCATAGAAGTCTCAAGGATTCCATTCCTCGAAGAAAAAGGATGAAAAATCTAATTTGTTGTAGTGGGTGTGTGA
>SNQJ01S0037561.1:40568-60547 GCA_010110895.2 Picea sitchensis | reverse complement strand
CCCAAAAGGGAAAAACCTCTTCCTCTTATGAATGAAAGGCAAGCTCCAACTCCTCTTTACATTCTTATTTTATCTGAGCTACAACCTAGATGAGGCTGCTACCTCTGTTTCTTCAACACCTACTGAATGGAAGCTACAACTCCTAGATGTACAAGCACCAACTTGTACAGGAGACTTTTACAGTCTCCCCTTGCTCCTCCCTATCACCATGGAATCCTTCTCTGTCACTAAGAACCTACAAACCAACTCATTATATTCTCTGTAAAAGCATTCATCATTCAAGTCCTCTCTGTTTATATAATCATATCAAAATCCATTCTTCTCCCCTTGATCTCTGCTATATCTTCATCATTTCTTCTCACTATCCCTGTATGATTTTATTTCAGTTTTATATTCATTTACAAAAATGAATTTTACCTTAGAGCTACGGTTGTACCATTAATTCCATACGCACCAACACCAAACAGTCACTGCATGTTTTTGTTTTTTTTTTTATCTTCTACAACCCCTTCGGTTACCCCTCAAATCCCTAGAACAACACTTCAGCAACTAAAACGCCAACCATCCAAGAACCATGATTTGGTTCTACTAACTAAATCATAACTGAACAATTAATAATGAAGAGAAACAATATCCCTTCGATCATATTTCCAAGTATCCAACACCGTTGGATTACAAGCACTGGGTCTCGCGTTAATTTCACCATTTCGCATTTCGACATTTTGGCATTTAGACTTTCCTATGGTGAAGAGTCTCGACTCTTCATGTTACGATCACCGAAAAGGAGCTTAGCTTGGTGCTAGCTCCTCCCTCTCACATGACCACTTACGGTGACCACAGCCTACATGAAAAGGTGTTTTTCGCATTTCGACATTTCAACGTTCCTGTGAAGAAGTGTCTCTACACTCCAAGTCGCAATCCTCGAAATGGAGCCAGATCAACGGTCCACAAAATTTCATAATTCGATGCCTTCTTTTCTTAATCGAACGAATGATGGGATTTCAACATTTTTCCCTTCGAGTCATCATGACTCCAACATTATAAAATTCATGATCACAAAATCTTCGAAGTGATCGGATGGTTCACATAACCCATTGAGATGGACGGTTGACGAGATTTCAGAGTTTTTCCTTTCGGGTTTTCGAGACTCACAATAGTCCCTTTCAACATTTCGGAGTTCGAGACTTCATGATGGTGGAGTTTCTTCTTTCTATGTAAAAACCCCGAAATATAAAGTTTCGATGTGATGTAAACCTGCTGACATCACACATGGATTGACACGTGTTGAATAGCTGCCATGTTTCATTCTGATTCGTGACTTACATGTGCCTGAAATGTTGAATCATATTGACACTTGTCATTGCCTAATTGTGCCACGTGTCCTTAGCTGACGTGGTTTGTTTATGTGTTTGTTTCATGATTTCAAGGTTCGATACTTCAAAGGTTAAAGTTCCTTTGATCTTTGATTTCTTGGTTTGCAAAACTCCGAAATGGAGTCTTTGACATGCTCTGATCTTTCGCATTTCACGATTTCATCATTCTTGTCATGAGTGTCTTTAACACCTCCAACTCTCGGTATCCGAAACTCCATAATGGAGATTAAGTCGTGCTTTCGCATTTCATCATTCTTGTCATGAGTGTCCTTGACACCTCGAACTCTCGATATCCGAAACTCCGAAATGGAGATTAATTCATGGTTTCGCATTTTGGTATGTCGAGAGACATGCTGATATCCAAATTAGGAACCACCATGCCTTTGAAAACTGATCCATGGTGCCTGTGCAAACTAACCAACAAACTCCCCCTTTGGCATTTTAAAGTTTGACATTAATGACAAAACCAAGCCCTGTGCAAACTGTGCAAACTGCCCTACTGTGTAAACTACCCTATGCAAACTGTGAAAATTTCCCTACTGTGTAAACTACCCTATGCAAACTGCAAGCCCTGCCAACAAACTAAGTGATTATGTGTTTGGTCGATTTACATGTTGTTACACCTCTATCCAACAAAATGGTCACTTTACATGTTGTTACACCATTTTCCCGACTATTTTCTCTTACATGATGTTACACTCTTTCATGACATATTGGTCGATTTACATGCTTCTACAGCTACTTCCACCATTCCATCCAAAATAGATGCTGATACACCTACCATTGTTCTTCCTTTTGCTATTTTACATGTCGCTTCACCCATTTTATTTAGCATTTCTTCCACTTTTCCATGCTTATACTCCATCAATATTTCCCTCTCTACTATATTTCCATGCTGAAACACTGTTGTTTTGTCATTTGCACTGCTACCTTTTCCAGTCTCTCTGTCAGAAAATGTCGCTTCATCATTACTTGACTCCACATCCATAGATTTCCAGCTGGACAGCCAAATAAAGGACTCCACCTCTGCTCCACTTTTCATATCATCATTTCTCACGTTCCAGAGCCATCTCTAATCATTACAGCTATTCCATGCATATCAGATGGTAGTTATATAGTGTGGTTACTTTGACAGATCGATTCATGTGGTAAGTTATGAGGTATGTGACTAATCTTACATGTCAAAGTAATTTAGATATGGAAGAAAGATTTAATTCTTACCCATCAGCTATCCTAAATTCGTTGCACCATGAGCCAATCATATTAGTTGGGGGGGAAATATCGTCAAAATCCCATTTTATATGCACCTCCGCCACTTTTCGACCACACTTATTTTTGCTGAGACACCATGTTCTTTATGCAATCCTCGTTCAAACTTGTTGTGTCTCTGGTTTAGGTGTAGGTATCTCCTCCTTTGTTCCTGTTTAGATTCTAAAACAATGTCATGGGAGGATCAACTGTGAGGTATGAACCGGAAAATCTGGATGCATTATTGCTATACCTAGATGTTTACAAAAAATTCCTGCAGGCTAGATGGATTTCCTATTTTGAGAAGCTGTAGGGGTTTAATGAAGCAGAGGTATTGGATTTCAGTCAGAATCTAACAGAGGGGCGTTTGATGGTGCATGAGGTGAGGATTCTGGTGACAAAGGAAATGGTGGATGTTGTGACAGGGTTGCCAACCACAAGAAAAATCTAGTTTATCATAGAAGGGTTTTCTCATGGATGATGATCAATTTCATACCAAGGGCTTAGGTGTATATGTAAGTTCCTTACCAAAATCATGGGGGAAAGTATCAAAATTTGTAAAAAGGTACATTACATGTGAAGGAAGATATCAAGTAGTTTATTTTTATGATTTTATCCTACTGTCACATTTAAGACATCATAAGCTAATAAACATCCCTTATTTCCTTCTTCATTCCTTTCATAATATGGCACACTTTGTCAAGAAATCAAAGAATCCCAAGAATTTTCTTTCCAATCATAGACTAATAGGGTTTTTTATTTGTAAATGAATGGGAATTTCTAATGTACCATTATCTAAAGTGGAAGAACATCTAAATCTTGTGCCTATTGTTATGGACGAACAACTAAAACCAATCATTGGACCAAGTCATGATCCTCAACCCTCGACTACACCAGTAGTTAAATCCCCCACTGTAACTTCCTGTAAGTCGACTCAGATAAGAAAACGCAAAACCATAAGCAACTCTAACACCACTCACAAAAGCATCGACAGAGTTGAACTAGAACAACTAAACCCTATGCCTGCAGTTGTGATTGAGCCAACAATTGAAAACCTAATTCCTGGACCAAGTCATTAGCCTCAGCCCTCGGCTGCAACAACTGTTGTTGAAGAACTCCCTCCTACTACTAAAGCTAAGAAAAGGAAAACCCTTGCTTCTATCTTTACATTACCTAGGAAGAGAACTAGGTCAGCAAGGTATACTGCAACAGAAGTTACATCCCCTACTGTAACAACTAGTACATTGACTTCATCTTCTATTGAACCGGATGCACCTCAAAACACTCCTATTTTTACGACAAAGTGTCCTGATTTTGCTGATTCTCATACCCTGCCCAATTTCAACATGAATAATAGAAACATAAGTGAGCCAAAAACTGATCCTATGGAGATACATATACCAGGTTTTACCTTGTGCAAGGAACTTCAAGAAACCATTTTGTCAATTCAGGATGAATGTAAACAAATTACAACAGAATCATTGGCTCTGCTTGATGATTATGTCCATCACTCATCGAGTGACGAAGTACAGATTATACAAGACCCCAACATTCCATATTTTCCTCCTTGTATGGTTGTTGAAGAACGCCCTCCTTCTCCTAAATCAAAGAAAAGGAAAACCCTTTTTTTTGTCTCTACATTACCTAGGAGGAGAACTAGGTCAATGAGGTCTACTGAATAAGCAGTTGGATGGAAGAATATGGAACAGGAAATACCCATTCTTTGTCCATTATCCTCTGTTGATAAAAACGTGATTGTTACACAAGAACCAATCCCTTCCAACAACATGACTGTGACACAAGAACCAAACTCTTCCCAAAACTTAGTTGTTACACAAGAACCATCTTCCCAGGAAGAGACTGTCCCACAAGAAACAATCATGCTAGAACTAGCTGTTATACAAAAGCCAACTTCCCAAGAAGAGACTTTTCCACAAGAACCAGTTATCATGAGTGTATCTGCCACACAAGAACCAGTTACACAAAATAGTGAGGATGTGCCACTTAGTCAGTTGTTTTCTCAAATTGAGAAGAATATAAAGGATACAAAAAATTACAGGATTTCTAAACTAATGAAGGAAAATGAATTCCTAAAAGAAGAGTTGGCTTCCCTAAAGAAGGAATTGCAGGTTTGTGGACAGAGAAACCCAAACGAGTTAAATTTGGATATATTAGCATTGACAAAAACTGTTATGAACCAAAAGAGAGAGCACATGTGCTATGGATGTGGTAATATTTATTTTCAAGAAGGGTATAAAATAGTGAAAGTACCAGTCACTGGTCATGATGAAGAACCGACCAAATTCTCAGTCAAGAAGGAATAAGTATTACATGTATGAGAACATGTAGGCATCAGTGGATGGGACTCATGTTTCATTTTCCCAGTTTTTGGATGCCTCATTCAGAGTATACATAGGGTCAAATGTCTCTAAAGATGTTATTTGGAGATGGTAAGGAGAAGTGCATTCAGACTTGTAGATGAAGAATCTCATAACAGATTTGTCTTAGCATTTTACACTGGAGGAGTCACTTCCCTGACTTAGATTCAGAGTAAGGATTGAATGTGGATTGCATGAGGACATGCAATATCTTCAGTTGGGGGGCATGTTAGGAACCATAAATGTCTCCTTTTCACTATACCTTTTTCTCATTCAACCTTATCATTTCTATGCTAAAATGCCTAATATACTGTTTTCTAAGACCTTTTCCCAAGGTACGAATCATTGATCTTACTTTTGTATTCTTATTTACTTAACATGTTTGATTGGTAGTGTTTCTCATATTTTACCCATGAATGCTCAAATAATGATCAAAATGTGTAGATTAAAGAAAAATAGCCAAGTCTTGAAGAAAGATTGTTGTTTTTACACCAACTATTACAGTTATGCGCTCATTCTACATGATGTTACACAACTACAAAAATCACGCACCATTTTTGGAAGTTGTTACACCTGCTGCAACAGACTCCCATCGATTCTGGAAGCTGGTATATCATTCAAATCCATATCCTAAAGACATATCCTCAAGGTTGTTACACGTTTTGGCTCACACTGGTGATCAAGATTATTTCCATATTTTATGAAGATGATAGATCTTTTATATCATACGAACAGCTTGAGAATCTCTGATTCTCAAGGCTGTTTAGAGTCCGTTTCAACTAAATGTATTTGTCTTTAAATAACAAAGATTTTGTAATCATTAGGGGTGGAAAATATTAACTGTTCAACAGAGAGTAAAGTGAAGCATTTTTGTATCTGAACATTTTGGCGATTTAATAAAGAAAGTGATTTGAGTTTCTCCAACCTACTGTAGTCTTTTTGAGTGGATTCAGTGAGAAGGAAAGGGCCCACCTTCCTCACCGACTCCCCTCTGTTTTGATTTTTATATTAACTTCTTTGATTTGGATGATTTATTTGTTTAGCATTTCTAGAATACATTTGATGTTCCAGTTCAGTCCCTTTCTATTAAATGTGCATTAGTGTGTCTCATGAGAGTTAGAGTCAATTGTTGAATACTGCTGGAGAATTGCTTTCCCTTTTTTGCATTAGATTAAATATTTGTTTTCAAGGAAAAGAAAATAAAAGTGTGAATTCCCTTTCTCCAATTAAGTAGACATACTTTCAACAATTAGAACAAAACTTGCTTCTGCAAGAGAAAAACAAAAAATTAGAATAGATTAGATAATCCAGGATTCTTATACACTCATCAAATTATATTTCAATTATGCAAGTGTGATTTCAATTATGTAGAGCTCTAGCTGTGTCAGGAACTTGTGTTAGTGTTCAACTTTTCAACTCTATTTCTTTTAGTGTTAATTTTCATTACTGCAATTGATTAGTGTTTTCTTTCATAATCTAGCATAGATTGTGCACAATTATCTTGCAATAACAAAACTTCCCTGGGTTTGAAAATTCATATTGAACACTTTAATTATCTATTTATTTAGACAATTAAAGCTCCCAACAGTGAGGATCTTTGTCTAATGTGGTTGTTCGGAATTATCTCTTGGATCTGGAATTTATTTTCTTCATTCTCCACAATAGAGCACTTATGCATAGGGTTGTTCTGTAGAGGAACAGTAGGTGTCAAATCAATTGGGTGCTTTACCTGATAGTGAAAATATGTCTTTGTCCTCTTATAATATCTTGTCCACCTAATTTTGTTGTGTATAGAAACATCATGTAGAAATTTGGTGGTTGTAATTACCTTTCATTCACCTTCTAACCAGACCATAAAGAGGAAAAATATCCTGGTCTAAGAGACCATCGTTTTTAACTACTTTTCATAGATCAAAGAGATTGTAGTAATTGGGACAACCTCTGGTACCCTGTAGAGTTGACCTCCCAAAATAATAATGACACTATGGGGTATAGATTCATAAAAAACATGACGCTTCCACATATATGGTTGTTCTAAAATAACATCGCAAACTTCAATGGGGGGGAAATCACACAATACATTGTCTTTGAAGGGTTTTATGTCATAGTGAAAGGGGCACTGTTGGTTGACATGGATGTCTCATCTTTGATTGATCCAATCGATGGTGTATGGCTGAGGGTGTGAAGTTGTTGTTAGGTTCAACCTTTTGGAGACACATACTGATATTAGTTTCTTCTTGCTTCTATTGTAAAAAATGAAATGGAGTGGGGTCCCCTTCACCCACATCTAGGAGTGGAAGAGGAGCTCCCATTCTTCAGGCTCCCCTAGTTCCTCTGGCTATTGTTGATGTTCATGGTAGCATCAAACGAGTACTTCCGCATTGGAATGTATATAGAATGTGGAATTCATTGAAATCCTTCTATCTTTGAGTTTACTTTAGTTAAAAGGAATTAATTAAAGTAAAATTTTTTAATTAGTAAATTGAGTTACTTAAGGAACATGCTAAAATTACTTAACATATAATATTAACATGCAATCTTCATATGCAATATAAATCTGAAGTGATATTAGAAATATAATATAACTCATGATTATAAAAGAAATGCTAGGAAAAAGGAGAAGACACTTTGAGAGGAAGTCATTCTTGATGAGACAAATCAAGAGAACCTTGGTGAGAGACCAAGGTGCGGATATTTGGTGAGATTCCAAGATCAAGAGACTCTTGTTTAGATACCAGGAGATAATTAACTTTGGTGAGATGTTGATCTAGACCCCCTCCCTCACTTGTGGTCCGCTCGACCTCCCGGTCAAGGATCGTACTAGTTGGGAGCTGAAATTAGCTCACAGGCTCCCTCCAAGTCCAAAATATAATTCACATGTCCTTAAACCTTCTTCCTGAGTGTAATTTTTCCTTTTCAGGATTCCCCAAGTGCTTACAAATCCTCCTCAGAGACCGAAGGAAAAAACTGTGGGCCAAAGAATCTTCCTTAGAAAATTTTGGGACTTCGAGACCTTTCTATCCCTCTATATCTCCTAATAAAAATTTCTGAAACTTCCAAACACTAAGCAGATAGATCGACGGCCCAAAATGAACTTCAATATCGATGGCCTAGATTGTATCTTTGGGCTTCAGCGAATTTCTTCACAATTCCCTTTTTCCACAACTTTCTCGTATTGCTGAAAAGTGCTTTCACTGAGTCTCAGATCGACGGTCCACAAGCTTTGATCAAATCGATGATCCACAATCCCTTTGGGCTTCAGTTATTTCCATTGGTATTCAAACAAAACAACACCTTATATATCCTGATGTTGAAACACAAAATAAGTTATCCTACCTCCACATGTCCTCTGTTTGATCAACAACTAGCGTGTGCTCTGAGACTTTGGAAATTTCCTTCTTGTTTACATGATGATGAAAATTTGCTTAAGTGTCAAGTGTCCAGACTATGAGATCCTGTGCCATGCTTCCTCTCCAATGGGTGGATGGGATTAACTCTAGGGATTCAAGATTTTGTGAGTCTAAACAACACTACTCTATTTTCCCCTCAAGCTTCGGACCTCTAGATCTATTGCCATGTACCCTCTTGTGATCAACGGTCCACATCTACTCCAAACTTTGGGACTCTAGAGAGACCAACCTTCTCTTCCCATTATTCTCCCAAAGTATCTATCCTCCAAACTGTCTGATCTAACAACACATGTCCTTTACGATGGATGACCCAAATGAACTCCTGCCTTTGGGAATTTGGAGTTCTCCATTCCTACTTCCACCGAAACACTAATCTCCTGAAGTACATGATCTTCTGATGCATGTCCCCTCTTTTTGAATGACCACGATTAACTGCAGCCTTCAAGACTTTAGGGTTCCTTACTTATCCACATGCCTAATTCTATTAACACGCAAAGTTCGAAGGACATCACAGATAAACCTGTGTGAAAATACTTCTGATATGACAAATGTCCACGCTGCTACAACCTCCCAAGTGGATTTTGACTGTAGATATTGATCCTCAATAACACCTCCTTTTTAAACTTGATGTATGATTATTATGAACGTGCGAAGTCTTAAATACTTACATGGTTAAACCCTATGCTACTTCTCCAAATATAAGGTTAACAAAAGAACCTGGATCCTCCCAATCAATTCTCCACCATTCAACTTTTAAGCAATGAATCTTCCCCTCCTTGAATATTCTAACTGCTATCCTTCCTGACCTTGACTGCATGAGATTAATAGAATATCTGGCACCCTCCTATTATATCCTCTGATACTTTAAAGCTATGGACTTAGAATTTTTCTAAGTCCCTCCTATGGAAATTTTATACTCACTATCTCTTATGAGATTTGTTCCTCCAAGTTTTACAGACCTTTGGCACACTCCTTATGTCCCTGAAACTTTTGATGAATTTAAGACTTAGATATTTCTGAGAAACATTTGGACTTAGATATTTTTGAAGAAAATCTCCTCACACACTCTTTATGTTCGTCTCCTCTGAAATTCTTCAATACTTAAACAAAGTGTTGGCCTGATGCACTCCTTGCATGGGTGTTCTCTAATTTTTTCTCTCCTCTGCAAAAATATGCACTCTCTGCACTTCAACTAAACAATTGTGCACTCCTTGCACTTCCACTGTAAATTCATGTTATCTCTCATGATATTTTGAGTCTGTATCGACTTGGCATACACACTCCTTGCACGAACTATGCACTCCTTGCACCAGGAATCTTATAAGAGAAAACAAATGAAATTTATAGAAACATCAAAGGTTTCCACACATAACCATGAAAAACATATTCATCCATAAAATATACATAAACATATAAAACACAGAGAACATAAAGAAGCATCACATATACTCAAATAAATCAGATGAACACAACACCATACAATTGGAATCAAACTTGTCTTCTTGTATTCATTCAGTAAATATGTACATGGACTCATACAATTCTCTGCAACTCTTCATAAACTTCAACAACTCTCTTGGCATCAACAACAATAACATTCAGCAACAACTGCAATATTCAACAGTATCTACAATGACTTTCAACAACCTCATTTGGGAATAGAATACATATATTTATACAATGAGTGGATTCTTGAGAGTTCCCTCCAGACTACCTTAGACCTATCCTATCACAGTTAATTCATTCATCTACTAAGGACTACTACATTGAATGGCGATTACATTAAGATATGAGTCAAGAATTAGTATCTGTACAACCGTATCTCATAATTAAAATGATTACAATCCTTGTAGGCCTTATGTGATGACTATTGCCTTAAAATATTTAACATCTTTAAATTACAATGTTTTCAAAACAGAAAGATGCACTCCTCCTTGGAATTCAAAAACAATTTCAAATCCACGCGTTGTGTGATGAGTTGTCCTCCACCTAACTTCTTTAATGTTGGTGGAGATGCTCTTGTATCATACTCCTCTATCCAAAAATTCATGGACTCATGTCCATGAGCTCCTGCACTATTTTTCCATGCTTTCGAATATTAGATTGATTTACCCAACTAGCATCCTCTACTAGGTGACCCTTCCACTTCACCAGGTACCCAAAATAAGGATTTCTCTTGGTCTTCTTACCAATCCTTTGATCTATGATCTTCTCCATCTGTGGATTTGTTACTATGGGTATCTGCTTCTCCCACTGAATCTCCTTTTGATCATTTGATCCTCCTGTATCATTCATCCTATAAAGGTACAAGTCTAAAAAATTGAATATGGGTGATATTCCCACATCCTCTGGCAACTCTATCTCATATGCATTTGCATCAAACTTCCTGAGGATATTACATTGTCCTATCTTCTTCATCTTCAATTTTTTATATGTTCCCCTTGGGAACCTCTCTTTCCTAAGGTGTGATAAAACTTGATCTCCAACTTTGAAATGAACCTCTCTCCTTTTCTGATCATCTTGGATTTTATACTTTTGACTGCTCTCCTGTAGCTATCTCTTTATCTGATCATGAAGATTCTTCATCTTTGCAGCAAAATATTATGGTCCTGCACTCTTGAACTCATCATGTTTCAAATCTCTTAACTCCAAAATTCCTCTTGGATGCATTCCATAAACTATTTTAAATGGAATTTTTCCAATGCTTCTGTTTGGAGAATCATTATAAGAAAACTCTGCCTGGGGCAGAATTTGATCCCACTGGTTATGATGTTCAGTGACCAAAATCCTTAGAAAATTCCCTAAGATTTGATTTACCACCTCATTCTTTCCATCTGTCTTAGGGTTATATGTTGAACTGAAAGACAATTTTTTCCCCATCCTTTTCCATTGGGTTCTCCAAAATGTTCCTACAAACTTGGTATCTTTGTCTAAAACTATACTCCTAGGAAAACCATGCAATCTCACAGTTTCCTTGAATTTTTTTTTTTCTATGTCAGTAGCATCAATGGTTTTTTGGCATGGTATAAAATGTGCCATATTTGAAAATCTATACACCACAACAAATATAGAATCACTCCCCCTCTGGGTTCTTCACAATCCCAACACAAAATCCATGCTTATTGCATCCCATGGCATGTATGGAATAGACAATGGATGATACATACATGTATTATGTTTCTTCCCTTTTGCATAATGGAAAAATCTACATCATATCCCATACCTGGCCAATGGTATGAAGAACTCAACTATTCATAAGACTTGTCATTGCCAAAATGTCTAACCAATCCTCCACTATGTTTTTCTTTCAACAGGTTGTATCTCATTGAGCATCTTGGAATATAGAGTCCGATTCCTTTGAAAAATAATCTATCATGAATTATATACTATATCCATTGGCTTATGTCCCTTAGAAAAGGGTTCTCACATGCTTCATAAGACTCTTTTAAATTTGGATCTTCACGATACATTTTCTTAAGGTGTTCAAACCCTAAGGTCTCCACCTGAAATTCCTGCATAATTAGACATATTTTTCTCAAAGAATCAACAAATATTTTAGATCTATCACTAATGTTATTAATAACAAAAATAAAATTATGCATGGATTCTACCCATTTAGCATGTCTTTGGTTTAACCTCTCCTGTCTAGTTTTGAAATGTAAATCTTGATTATCACTGTACAAGATAAACTCCTTTGGAATGAGATAGTGACTCCACTTTTTCAGAGCTTTTATTGAAGCATAAGACTCTTTATCATATGTTGAATATTTTATCTTAGTGTCATTCAACTTCTCACTGAAATAAGAAACAAGATTGTTGTCTTGGCTCAAAACCGCACCAATAGCTACTCCACTTGCATCAGACCTCACTTGAAATATCTTCTTGAAACCTGGTGGAACTAGAATATAATGTTCTATTATATTCTCATTTATTACTTTGAATCTTCCTCTGTCTAATTAAAATATTTATTCTTTTTCTTTATGGTGTCCATCATTGGTGCATAAATGCCACTAAAATTCTTGATGAATTTCCTGTAAAAACTTGCTAATCCATGGAAGCTTCTCACCTCAAATATGCTTCTTGGAGAAGGCCATTATTTGATTGCCCTCACCTTCTCTAGATCCATATTCCATTTATTTGAAGAGATCACAAAACCCAAGTATATGAGTTATGTCTTCCTGAAAGAACATTTCTTCAGATTTATCAACAACTTCTCCTACTACAAACTCCTCATCACTAATGGAAAGTGCCTTAAGTATTATTATTCATTTTTAGTGAAGACTAGGATATCATACAAATACACAATTAAAAACTTACCTATGAAGTCCTTGAGTAATTCATTCATCAATCTCATGAATGTGCTTGGGGAATTTGTTAAGCCAAATGGCATAAAAATCCATTCATGAAACCCTTCATTTGTCTTGAATGTTTTCTTCCATTCATCTCCTTCTCTCATTCTTATTTGATGATAGCCACTCTTCAATTCTATCATGGAAAAATAATTTTCTTCACTCGAGAAATCCATCAAATCATCCATTCTAGGTAAAGGGAATCTATACCTGATGGTAATATTGTTGATTGCTCTAGAATCTATGAACATTATCCATCCTCCATATTTCTTTGGACTCAACATAGTTGGTAATGCGCATGGACTCAAACTTTCTCTGACCAAGTGTTACACCTCAAAATTACTCACTTTGATTGTTCGCAAGTGTCATCATTACCAATGTTGTAAGTGTCGAATCTTGTCCGCAACTGTCGCATATTGACTACAAGTGTTGCAAGTGTCATAAGCATCATATTTCCATATTTCCCATGTAGTTCATCTAACGACATCACAAAGACACTTAGGACACCCCAAAGACTAGTTTGGAAGAAGAGAAGTCACTTGAGATGGATTACAAACCCTTTTTAGGAGCTCTCCCCTACCCACTGTCAAGGAGTTCTAGTGCTCCTTGAGCCTCTTTAGGGGAGTGCTTGAGCACCCTGTTCGCCCTTTTGGAGGAGCTCTACCCTTTTTTAGCAAATTCTAGGTTTTTTGAGGCAAATAAGGGAAGAATCCCTCAATTCCTGAAGGTGGTTGGATTCGAATAGATGTTCAAGGCATGATCTTAGGGGAGATCCTCAACTGAAGGAGAGGAATTCTCAACTCATCCCAAAGATATCCCAAGTGGTTGGACCTCTCCAAGGTTATATAAGGAGACCTTCTCATGGTGAAAGGTACAAGGAAGATTGAGAATTATACCTAACTTATGATCTCATAAGAAGGTATTGACAATGGAGATTGGGAATTACATAAAACTTATGATCTCATGAGGGATATTCCATCAAAGAAATCAGTGGAGATTATTTGAGCAAAGGGGTTTGACAAGGAGAACTGAAACAAGTTGTTGCACCTTCATGCAAAGGATTGTAAGTAATTTTACTTGTTCTCATTAATATAATCAATGCTTGTCCTATTTCTTTGAAGCTTGTGCTTGTTCCATATGATTTTTTATACAGTATATGGATATATGATTGAGCTAACCTTAGTGGATTAGGAAGTCTTTTGTACCTTTGTTTGTTTTGCAGGACCTATCAGGGAACTTAGGATTGAAGCTCAGCAAGGAATTTGCAAGGAAAAATGTCGCTAATAATGTACATATATTTCTCCTTCTCTTTCATTTATTATATTGGTTATATCTAAATGGAAGTCAGTGTCCATGTTAATCACTTTTCTGTCTTGGACTTAGGAGTCTAGAGGCCAAGAGGGAATCCACTTGTCCGCAGGGGGATTCAGCTTCAACAGAAATTGGCAACTCCACTGGGGAGGATATCTGATTTTGGTTCCATTCCCAGATATTGTTTTGGCCGTTTTCTCACTGATTTGATATTCTCCACATTGTCTTTTTTATTCTTAGATTTGTTTGATTGCCTCATTATGTCATCAGGATCATCTTGATTGACTGAATTTCCTTGATTTTCTCAGTTTTTTGGGTTTTTTTTTTCTGAGTTTTTGGAGTAGAGATCTCCCCTCCTATTGTTGTCATAGTGATAGCACTCCCCTATAGCCTTACACGTAGCACTGGAATTCTTTGGTGCCCCTTACACCAAAACACTACCCCATTTTTGTGAGAAATTCTCTAGAATTTTCATCTTCTGAAGCTATTTCTTGGTTTTGGATTTTTCTCAGGGTCCCATACTCTCAATCCATATTGATATTGTCTTTCAAACACCCTTATTTCTAAGGAATTATCCTCTTTTGTTTTTATTTTTTGACATTTGTCCTTACTTTGCAATGAATCTTTGTCCTTCACAATTTGGAGTCAATTTGTCATTTTCTTCTCATTTATCTGAATGAGTGAAAACTTTGTAAGGGGTTTCAAAGGTCTTTTGTACTTTTCTTTCTGATCTTTGATTCATCTTGTCCAAGTTATTTCTCCTTCCTTTTGAGTTTTTGGGTTTGTGTTTCTTGTTTGATCACAACAAGGGTGTCTTTTGGTTTATGTGAAGTTTGCTTCCAGATTGCTTAAATCTCACAACTCTTGAAGTTCGATTAAAATAAGAAGCTTTACATCTATTGGTTATCAATCACATACAAACATTTTAACATTTCATTGGATTCCTTATTGAGGACTATTGCATGAGGTCATTTCATCTTGGTGTTTGACAGTGAAAGGAAAATCCTTTTCCTTCCCTTAATTAGACATTCATTGAAAGAAAATATTGCTTATCATTTCTTATGCATGTTTTGGGAACTGAGTCATAATATCATCAGTCTTCACTCTCATACACCTCTGAGTAAACAACAACCACTAAAATCAATGTTTAACTAAACTTTATCAGATTTTTTACATCTTTGTTAGAAAACCTACATTAGTTTAAGGTGTAGGGATTTGGAACAGGTTGAAAGGATAACTTTCCAAAGATATCAAACAAACTTAGCATCTTGCGATAGGGAGAGAAAATCCAATTGTCGTATAGGATTTCTGGGATCCCCCTCTCATACAAGGGTTATGCATGACGTCACATTCAGGAGAATTATAGAGATTGTCCCTCCGTGGTTCAACTATTTGTAGTGGTAAGATCGTATATTGGGGGTCACTTGAAGGTATACCCACAATTATGTGTGGGAGCTTCTCAAGTTGATTTCAAACTTGTTATCCTACCCACACGTTTGGATCGAATTATTGACTGGACCTGCCCAGGGGCTAACTGCGAATTGGTGACCTTAGTAGCCACAATTGTTAGGGTCTCACAGAAGGTGATGGTGAAGGGAAGTCTCACTATACCTGGAATAGACATTGGTCAAGATCGCTCGGGATCCTTGGAGGGTAAATCCACAATTACTGCATGGAAGATTGCACGAAGGTGTAAGTTTTTTAAGCAGGTCACCAACGTAACTGATCCACCCTCTCTATCCCCACCTCTTCCTATTTTTATCTTGCGACATTGGATTTCATCACCAACTAGTGGTTTCATTGTGGGAAGGTTTTGTTTTATTGTTTTCTTCTCATATTCATAGCGTGTGTTGGTTGTGTTACTTAGTTGACATTAGGTCGAGTTAGTGTTAATGGCATCAAATCCTGAGAGTACCAATGGAGGAACCCCTGCTCTTGGGGAACCTTATACCTTTCCTTTGTTTGGAAACTTTGGTCCTTCATACATTGCCACACACTGAGTCTTTTGGGACTCACCATCAGATTACCGGTTTGGTTATTCCCCACTCCGATGATCTCGAATCCTCCCAATGTTTCAACTGCACCTAATACTTTAGATGTCAGTACACCACCCACACATCAACCTCACGTCGACTTTTCACCTTCTTCGCCCATTAAGGCTCGTTCCATTTATCCTTCTTCGCCTAGTGAAAGCTCTAAAGCAAGTAGCCATGTTGATCAGAATAAGAAGAAATGGAAAGAGAAGAAGAAGAAGAGCTCGAAAAGGACCAAGGCCCCAACAACATCAGATATTGGATCTAAGCAACCAACTATTGTTAATAGTACTGGGAGTGTTGATGAGGTCAACAAGATTAAAATAAAGAATCTGAAGCCCAAATTCCCCTGCAGGCTTTGTAAGGGTGACCACTTTCTGAGGGATTTCCCTGGTATTCCCAAGGTATTAGAAATGTGGTCCTCCATGTCATCGGCCTCTGTCAGTCATGCCGATGATACCCCATGAACTAGTGACATTAAGGTTGGTAAGAAGAAGACAACTATCAAATTCCCTTGCATGTTATGCAAAGGTGATCATTATTCTCGCCTTTGTCCTCGTATGGACGAGGCTTCTTCTCTTTTGGAAAAACTTCAACTTCCAAAAGGTTATCATAAAATTTCACCCAAACCATCATTAGTTGATGGACTGGTCAATCCGGTTCCATCCCCGGTTAGTCCAGTTGATTAGGTGGTCAATCTAGTTTCCTCCTTGATTGAACCACAAACCCAAGTAGTTGATCTAGTTCCATCAACAATCAACCCTACTCTTCATCAAAAGAGTGTAACCCAAGTAGTCGATCCATTTTCATCCTTGGTCAAACCCGCTCTCCCATTAGAGAGTGACACCAAAGTGGTCAATTCATTTCCACCCGTCTACCCCATTCTCCCCTTGGATAATGAAACCCAAGTGGTCAATTGGGTTTTGTCATCGGTCGATCCCACTCCTCCTTTGACGAGTGCCAAAGTGACTAATCCAATCCCTTCCTCGGTCAGTCTCACCCTTCCTATGAAGAGTGCCTACGTGTTTGATCCGATACCATCATCGGTTAATCCCACTCTTCCTCTGAAGAGTGTCTGTGTGATCGATCTGATCCCATCATCGGTAGATCCTACTCTCCCTCTAGAGAGAAAACCCAATGCTTCCCATGTTTTTCTTGTTGATACAGAATCTACCGTGCTAGGGGGCATTCCTCATTCTCTCGTGAAACCCCCTCCAAGAAATGAGGCCATCCTTTTTTATTTGGGTGCGCTAACTGGACCTCGTCTTCCCTCTCACATTCCTTTACAGATTATAGTACACAATTGTGGTCGGGACATTCCTCAAATGATGATAGATGAAGGAGCGTCCATTAGTATTTTGTCCTATGTTGCTTGGCATGCTTTGGGTTGTCCTCAGCTTGCTCTAGTTACACAGAATCTATTATCTTTCAACAGAAGAACTAGTCAACCTTTAGGGACCCTTCCTCAATTTCCAATAACTTTGGGAGGGAAAATTGTCTTTATTGATGTCATGGTAGTCCGAGACCCCTTGGATTTCGCTTTACTCCTTGGGTGTGATTATGTCTATTCCATGAAATCTATTGTATCCACTATTATTCATGTGATATCTTCCCTCATGATGGAATAATTGCGACTATTGATCAACTTTCATTCATTGGTCCTGACTGGATTACCTCTCTAAATGGTTCTTATATGTAAACAGTATCGCCCCCGCCGCATGTCAATTATGTGGTGTTTTCTCCCATGACTTCAACTTATGATGATTTGGATCTAGTAGTTGACATGGTGATCTGTTCGGTAGGGCTATTGGAGCCTGATCTCCATTCCCCTGTCACGGCCCTTGACATGTGTTCCTTCCAGAGTGATTTTCTTACATCTAGTGAAGCTCTCTTGGAAGCCATGACTGCATTTTGTCCCTTTACATGGTGTCCTTCCAGAGTGTTATCCTCTTGGAATCCATGATCAAGAAGAGGTCACGAGCATAGTTTTTCTCTCTGTGGCAAGCTTGTTAAAAAATGAAACAGAGGTCATGATCATAGTTTCTCTTCTCTGTAGAAAGATTGTTAAAAAATGAAACAGAGGTTACGAGCACAATTTCTCTTCTCTGTGAAAAGCTCATTAAAAATGAAACAAAAGCTTTGAACATAGTTTTCCTCTCTGTAGCAAGCTCGTTAAAAAAATGAAACAACAATCGGGGGATTGAACCCAGAGCCCTGAGCATAGTTCTTTTCCTATGTCAAGCTAGTTCAAAAATGAAATAGTCACCTCTCCTGTTAGGCCGAGTCTTTCGCCAGATCTCATAGATGTCGAGTCGAGTCTTTCGTTAGCTCTCGTGTTTGAAACTTCATTTTATCCACCTGTATCCTTTTTCTACATCTAGTATAGAAATTGGTGACAACCTCAAAGTCAGTGAATGAATTGAAGCTTGGAGGGCATGTCTCCAGCCTTTGATGATCATTTTGGAGTTAATCCACTAGCTTTCAAGCTAGGGGCATAGCAAGCTTAGTCTTTGTTCTTTCTTGTGCTCGTAAATACATGAGAAATACCTGTCTCCAACCTTTGATGATCATTATGGAGTTAAGCCACTAGATTTCAAGCAGGGGGCATACCGAGATTAGTCTTTGTTCTTTCTTGTTCTCGTAAATACATCAGAATGCATCCAATAAACTTTTATCTCTTTTTCGGATCTGTATGGATACACGAAAAAGGAACCCCCTAGAGTCATCTTTAAACTCTTTCCAGACTCTCTAAGCATGAAAATATTGTCGAGTGATCTTGCTTCCTTTCACACTCATTAAAAGGGTTGAAAGGGTGTCTTTCAAGTGATAATTTATCTCTTTTTTGGCCTCATGAGACTAACATTACGAAAAAGGACAACAATGGATTCATCTTTAAGTTCTTTTTCAGACTCTCTAAATATGAAAAACCACTGAGTTTACCTTCTCTGGACTCGTTAAACAATCATACATTAAAGGGCCCATAGGGGATCGAACCCTTACTTCTTCCAGTTTGTTAAATAAAGGAAGAGGGACTTGTCGAAGGTGAGTTATATCGAGCATGTGCTACCCTCCTCGATCTCGTTAAATTAAAAAGAGTTACTTGTCTATCTAGATGGGGGAAAATTTGAAGGAAGCAAGCCAAACAGTTTTTGAGAACGTTACCAGTAACTCTTAGAGTCACCCTTGAACACGACACTTTGTCTTTGCACACATTTTAATCCACTGAACCTCTGCACTGAGCCAATCCTTTGAGTTTTTCTTACTCCTTTGGGTCATCCGACGAAAGTCACAGTATCCACTGCATCATCATGTTTTGGTCCATGTCATGTTTCTGCTGATGTGCCTCAGTGTTCAAGGGAAGTATCTGCCTCGAGAGTTAGCCATCTCAATTATCTTGTCTTAATACCCATGTTAGTCCATGTTCATTTGATCTACCAATTACATCTCTATGTCGGTTTCGTGTCCTTGATAGGAGATACATCAAGGCCCTTCTTCGAAGAGTCTATTCCTGTCGACTTCAACACATTATCCAGAAACTAGACTTAGAGACCAGTTAGTACTTTGGGACCTGCATGCCTCAATGGCAGGCCTTCTCATGTTTGACATTGGGTTTACATCATTGACCTCTGATCAGATGATTCCACAGATCTTCGACTTCACCTCATCCATTCACATTTGTTGGAATGTACTAGAGTACCTTGGGAATCATTGACATCAATGGTGACCTCCCTCGCGCTTGTTAACGGTTTACATCATTGACTAGTAATCAAGTGGTTTCTACCATGTTCGACATCAGGACATCTATTCACATGGTTAGATTCATACTACATCGAGATCGGTAAGAATACCCTAGGTTGAGTGATCACTTTGATATGTA
>SNQJ01S0037561.1:6655-39647 GCA_010110895.2 Picea sitchensis | reverse complement strand
TGATGATCATTATGGAGTTAATTCACTAGCTTTCAAGCTGGGGGCATACCGAGCTTAGTCTTTGTTATTTATCATGCTCGTAAATACATGCGAATGCATCCGAGTAAACTTTTATCTCTTTTTTGGACCCGCATGGTTACACGAAAAAGGAACCCCCTAGAGTCTTCTTTGAGCTCTTTTCAGAATCTCTAAACATTAAAATATTTCTGAGTGATCTTGCTTCCTTTCCCACTCATTAAAAGGTTTGAAAGGTCGTCTTTCGAGTGATAATTTATCTCTTTTTTTACCTCATGAGACTAACATTATGAAAAAGGAAAACATTGGAGTCGTCTTTAAGTTGTCTTCAGACTCTTTAAATATGAAGACCGCCGAGTTTACCTTCTCTGGACTCGTTAAACAATAATACATTGAAGGGACCATATGGGATCGAACCCCTACTTCTTCCAGTTCGTTAAACAAATGAAGAGGGACTTACCAAAGGTGAGTCATATCGAGCATGTGTTACCCTCCTCAAGCTCATTAAATTAAAAATAGGTACTTGTCTATCTGGATGGGGGAAAAAATTGAATGAAGCAAGCCAAGTAGTTTTTTGAGAACATTACCAGTAACTCTTAGAGTCGCCCTTGAACATGACACTTTGTCTTTTCATGTAGTTTTATCCGCCGAACCTCTGCACTGAGCCAATCCTCTGAGTTTCTTTTACTCCTTTCGGTCGCCCGACGAAATTCACTGTATCCACTGCATTATTGTGTTTTGGTCCATGTCATGGTTTTTCTGTTGTGCCTCAATGTTCAAGGGAAGTATCTTCCTCGAGAGTCAACCATCACAAATATTGTTTTTCAATACCCGTGTCAGTCCATGTTCATTCGATCTACCAATTACATCTTTGTGTATGTTTTGTGTCGTTGATGGGGGATACATCAAGGCCCTCCTTCGATGAGTCTATTCCTATCGACTTCAACACATTCTCCAGGGACTCAGACTTAGACACTAGTTAGTACCTTGGGACCTGCATGAATCAATGGCAGGCCTCCTCCTGTCTGACAGTGGGTTTACATCATTGACCTCCGATTAGATGATTCCATGGATGTTTGAATTTATATCATATATTCACATTCTTCATAATGTAATAGAGTACCTTGGGAATCACTGACATCAATGGTGATTTCCCATGTGCTTGTTAACAATTTAGATCATTGAATGGTAATCAAGTGGTTTCTACCATGTTTGACATTAGGACATCCATTCACATGGTTAGATTCATACTACATCAGGATTGCTAAGAAGACCCTAGGTTGATTCATCACTCTTATATGTACTTTTCCCAAGTTGCGAAGGAGTTCTCTTGAACTATGACACATATATTGTTACATAGATCCACTTTGTATTGGTCGTGGCTATGTCCTGTCATTTTGTAGATCCACTGTGTATTCTTTGTGGCTACGATCATTTCTAGTCATTAAAGTATAGATCCACATTGTATCTGCAAGGGCTATACCATTTTTTCAATATAATTATGGATCCACAGTGTATTTTATGGCAGCCATACCTAAAAAGTCTTTATCACTCAAGCATAGGTATGCATGCCTTGGGTTTGAAGCATGTCATAATATTTGTTTGATGGCTGTGTGTAGATTTTTCCGGTTTCTCTGCATCCATACCCTTTCTCAAAAAAGTCTACAAAGTACTTCAGTCATCATCATCTTCTAAATTCATACTTTGGGGGGCAATCTGTTACACCTCAAAATTACTCACTTCGATAGTGTCGCAAGTTTTGTCATTACCAGTGTTGTAAGTGTCTCATCTTGTCCACAAGTGTCGCATCTTGACTACAAGTGTTGCAAGTGTCATAAGAATCATACTTCCATATTTCCCATGTTGTGCCTCTAACGACATCACAAAGACACTTAGGACACCCCAAAGATTAGTTTGGAAGAAGAAAAGTCACTTGATAGGGAGTACAAACCTTCTGCCATGGAAAAAACACTCAAAAACTAAATTTTGGAGAGGAGAGCTCCCCTACCCACTGTCAGGGAGTCTTTTCGCTCCCTAAGCCTCTTTGGGGGAGTGCTTGAGCGCCCTATGCACCCTTTTGGGGGAGTGCTACCCTTTTTTTAGCAAATTTTGGGTTTGTTGAGGCAAATAAGGGAAGAATCCCTCAATTCCTGAAGGTATTTGGATTCGAATAGATGGTCAAGGCATGATCTTAGGGGAGATCCTCAACTGAAGGAGAGAAATGCTCCACTCATCCCAAATATCTCTCAAGTGGTTGGACCTCTCCAAGGTTATATAAGGAGACCTTCTCATGGTGAAAGGTACAAGGAAGATTGAGAATTATACCTAACTTATGATCTCATAAGAAGGTATTGACAATGGAGATTGGGAATTACATAAAACTTATGATCTCATGAGGGATATGCCATCAAAGTAATCAGTGGATATTATTTGAGCAAAGGGGTTGGAAAAGGAAAACTGGAAGAAGCTGTTTCACCTTTATTCAAAGGATTGTAAGTAATTTTACTTGTTCTCATTAATATAATCAATGATTGGCCTATTTCGTTCAAACTTGTGTTTGTTCCATATGAGTTTGTTTGCAGTAGATGGATCTATGATTGAGCTAACCTCAGTAGAGTAGGAATTCTTTTGTACCTTTGTTTGTTTTAAAGGACCTATCAGGGAGCTTAGGATCAAATCTCAGCCAAGACTTTGCAAGGACAAACGTCACTAATAAGGTACATATCTTTCTCCTTCTATTTCAATTATTAGCTTGGTTATATCTAAAAGGAATTCATTTTCCATGTTAAGCACTTTTCTATCTTGGCCTTAGGTGTCTAGAGGCCAAGAGGGAATTCACTTGTCCGCAGGGGGATTCACCTTCAACATCAAGCCCTTATCTAACAAATATTTGACTTGATTCTTGACCTGTTCATTCTCCTAAGGTGTCAACCTATATGATTTTTTCTTTGGAAAACTTGATCCTAGAATAAGGTCAATTTGATGAATAATACTCCTAATGGGTGGAAATGATCAAGGTAACTCATCCACCACTATGTCAAAAATATTACCCAGCGGTTCCTGAATCTCTACAGGAAGATCAGACACATAAGTACTTGTAAGGATGACTCTGGCCTTTCTCACAAAAACAAGTTGCATCTCTTATTCCTTCTTGACTTCATTCAAAAGTTCCTTCCCACTCATGAGAAGTATGTTTAGGCTAGCCTCTTCCTTTACTTTCTTATTCTCCATTGGCAGTAACATATGTGTATGGCCATTATTCGCAAGGGTGTAAGTATTTTTTTTCCCATCATGTATGGATTTTCTATCAAATTGCCATGGTCTTCCCAACAAAACATGAAAAATTTTCATGGGTATTACATCACATAGAATATCATCTTTATAACCTCTTTTTTTGAATTCAACATTGCATTTTCAACTTACCATGACTTGGTGTCCTTTCTGCAACCACGATACCTTTGTATGGGTTTGGATGTGCATTTGTCTCCATCTCCATCTTTTCCACCATTTCTGTGGATACCAAATTATCAGTGCTCCCACTATCTATAATCACCTTGCATACCCTGTCCTTGGTCTTCAAGTAGTCCTAAACAGATTATTCCTCTGGACTAGTTTTTCCACCTCCTTCTCTAGTTTTAAGGGAATTTTCCTCATCATGAGGGATTTCCCATATTCTATTGCTTTTTCCTCAACATTACTCCTTTGATATTCAGGAATGTGAACTTCTCCACCTCCTTCTTTCCTCTTTCTCTTCGGACATTCCCAAGACATATGCCATGTATTTACATAGGAATAAAATCTCACTTCTCCTCCTATACCTCTTTATCTTCCTCGATAAAAATAGTTTCTTCCACCATGTTTTCCACCTCTGGAAATTCCTCCTCTTTCTGTACGACTGTGAGACTTTCTTTCTTCAAGTTTGGGTTTCTAGAACTTCTCTAGGACAATTCCCTTGCCTCTGCTTGGAATGTTTTCTCTGTTTCACTGGCTTTGTTTTCTAGCCATCTTCTCCTCTGATTTCAGTGCTGATTGATAAGCATCTTCCATCATTCTCATGGTCATGATGCTAATTTCCTATTGAATTTAATATCTCAGGCCATTAATATACATGGAAACCTTTTCCTCATAACTCTATCTATGTCCTACTTTGATGTTCAATATGTAAAACTCCTCGGTGTATTTCTTCACTGAAAAACCCTTTTGTCCCAAGTTCTACAATCTCCTGAAAAAATTGATATAATAGTATTTGGGTATGAACTTAGCTTTCAATTTAGCTACCATCCTATCCCAATTTTTTTTCTTTTTCTTACCTTTGCTCCTTCTATCAACCTGCAGTTCATCCCACCATAGAGTTGCATGTCCCTTTAGTCTGATAAAATCATGCTTCACCTTCTTTTCATATTCTATATATTCATAATATAAGTACTTGTCTAGGGATCTTATCCAATCTAACAACTCTTCAACATCCAAGTTTCCTTCATACATTGGTATTTCCATTTTTTCTCTGACTCCCATTCTTGCAACAACTTTCAACAACCTTTCCTCTATAATGTCTTCTCCTGTATCTCCTTCAACTTCCATCTCTTCACTCACAACTTCACTGAAGTCACCAACATCAGGTTCTCTTCTATGTGTTGTCTCCATGGCATCTAATCGTGTAAGAAGTTACCTCATCTCTTCCTCCATGGCTGGCTTTACAATAGATCTATCCCTGTGTCCTCTTGGCAGCATGGTTCCAAATTTTCTCCACAAAGAGATTAATTATCACTCTGATACCACTTGATGCAGACCCCCTCCCTCACCCAGGGTCCGCTTGACCTCTCGATCAAGGATCATTCTAGTCGGGAGCTGAAATGAGATCACAGGCTCCCTCTGAGCCAAAAATCTTAATGCACATGTCATTAAACCTTCTTCCCGAGTGTAATTTTTCCTTTTTAGGAGTCCCTGAGTGCTTACAAAGCCTCCCCAAAGACTGAGGTCCAAAACCATGGGCCAAAGCTTCTTCATCCGAAAATTTTAGGACTTCGGGACCTTTCTATCCCTCTTTATCTCCCAATACAAATTTCCCAAACTGTCGAACAATAGGTGGCTATATCGATGGTCCATAATGAACTCCGAGATCAGAGACCCAGATTATATCTTTGGTATTCAGAAAATTTTTTCACAACACCCTTTTTCCACAACTTTCTTGGATCACCAAAAAGCACTTTCATCTAGTCTCAGATCGACGGTCCACAAACTTTGATCAAATGGACATTCCACAATCCCTTTGGGTTTTGTAGATTTGTGTTGGTCATCAAACAAAAAACCACCTTATATCTCATGATGCCAAAATGTCAAATAAGTTATCCTACCTGCACGTGTCCTCTGGTTGATCAATGTCTAGGATGTCCTCCGAGACTTCGATGATTTCTTTTCAGTCTACATGATGACGCAAAGTTGTTGAAGTCTCAAATCCTCGAACTACAGGATATTTTTCCACACGTCCTCTTCAATGGATGGTTTGGATTTACTCTATGGCTTCAGGTCTCCATGAGTCTAAACAAAACTAATTTATTTTACCTCGGAGCATTGGACCTCCAGAAATTCAGATCTGCTGCCACGTACCCTCCTGTGATCAACAATCCAGATCTACTCCAAACTTTGGGACTACGGAGAGATCGACCTTATCTTACCACTTTTATCTTGGAGTATCTATCTTATAGACTGCCTAGTCTGAAGACACATGTCCTTTGCAATGGAGGAATCAAATGAACTCTGGCCTTCGGGACTTTGGGATTTCTCCACTCCTGCTTCTACTGAAATGCTAATCCATTGGTGTACAAGATCAACTGATGTGTGTCCCTACTTTTTGAATGACCAAGATTCACTCCAGACTTTAGGACTTTGGGGGCATCGACTTCTCCACACGCATGCATCTCCTCCTAATCCGATGGTTGTCCACACTCCTACAACCTCTCGAATGGATCTTGACCTTAGGTTTTGATCTGTGATAACTCCTCCTTTTTAAACTTGATCAATGATTTCTATGAATGGTGAAGCATTAAATACTTATAGGGTTAAACCCCGCGCTACTTCTCCACATATATGGGTAACAAAATAGCCTGGATCCTCTCGATCAAATCTCCACTGTTCAACTTTTAAGAAACAAATATTCCCCTCCTTGAATATTCTGACCATTATCCTTCTTGATCTTGACTGCACGAGATTAATAGAATCTCTGGCACCCTCCTGTGCCCTCCTCTGATACTTTAAATCTCTAGACTTAGAAATTTTCTAAGTCCATCATGTGTAACTTTTATACTCACTATCACTTCTGATCTTTGTTCCTCCGAGGTTTATAGACCTATGGCGCACTCCTTCCGGCCCTGAAACTTATGATGAATTTTAGACTTAGATTTATGAGAAAATTTTGGACTTACATATTTTTGAAGAAAATCTCCTCACGCACTCCTTGTGTTTGTCTCCTCTGAACTTATTCAACACTTAAGAAAGTGTTGGCCCGATGCACTCCTTGGATGAGTCTTCTCCAATATTTACTCTCCTCTAAGTAATTATGCACTCTCTGCACTTCAACTAAACAATTATGACTCCTTGCACTTCCACTGTAAATTCATGTTATCTCTCTTGAGCTTCTAAGTTTGTCTCGAATTAGCCTACGCACTCCTTGCAGGCACTGTGCACTCCTTGCACCAGGAATATCAGAAGAGAAAAAAAATGAAATTTACAGAAACATCAAAGGTTTCCACACTTAACCATGAAAAACATATTGATGCATAAAATATACATAAAGAGATAAAACACAAAGAACATAAAGAAACATCACATATACCCAAATAAATCATATGAGCACAACAACATAAAATTGAAATCAAAGATCTCTGCTTGTATTCATTCAGTAAATATGTACATGGACTCATCAAATTCTCTGCAACTCTTCATAAACTTCAAAAACTCTCTCAACATCAACAACAATAACATTCATCAACAACTACAATATTCAACAGTATCTACAATGACCTTCAGCAATCTCATTTGGGCATACAATAGATATATTTATACAATGAGGGGATTCTTGAGCTTTCCCTCCAGACTACCTTAGAGTTATCCTATCACAGTTGATTCATTCATCTACTAAGGAATACTACATTGAATGATGATTACATTCAGATATGACTCGATACTCAGTATATGTACAACCTTATCTCATAATTAATACAACTACAATCCTTTGCGTCCTTATGTGATGGCTCTTACCTCAAAATATTTAACAACCTTAAATTACATTATTTTCAAAACAGAAAGACGGGATTCTCCTTGGAATTCAAAAAAAAATTCAAATATGCGCATTGGGTGCTAATTTGTCCTCCACCTAGCTTCTTTAATGTTGATGGCGATGCTCCTACATTAGATTCCAAGGTTAAGACACTTGTTTTTAGCAATAGATACCTTGGTGAGAGACCAAGGTGGATACTTTTGGTGAGATGTTAAGGTCAGGATCTTTTGTGATATGCCAAGATCAGGTACCTTGATGAGAGATCAAGGTTGGACCTAGAAAATAATTACTTTTTCTAGTGTCAGGAGAGTAGAAGAAAATAAGGAATTTTTCTTACATGAGAGTGAGGAGATCTCATAGGTTGGGTAAATATATTTCATCCTATAGATGTCGACAAAGTTGGATCATGAAGGATTGTGATTCAAGATACTGGATAGGTGGAAATGGACATCCATCTAGAGATCATACAAATCAAGGAGGAGAGAGAGAAAAGGAAGTCACAAGTGGGTTTTACTTGATTAAATCCATAGGGAAGGAGTGTTCCATACAAAAGTGTCTGTATGGGTTTTCTATACATGTATGTGGGTAACAATGTAGATATTCACATACATACATGGGTCACAAGAAGGTGAATTGTGTACACCTCAAAATCAATGTTGTTAAGGGGTTGTATGACAGAACAACCTCTGGCAGGTTTGTCTGTAGTTGTATTTCTCTTAGTGGACCATTTCCCTTATTATGAGAGCCCTGATTTGACTTAATAAAAGAATTTGAGTTATCGTTTTCCCTCCAAGGTTTTTCTAGAGCTAGATTACCCAAAAATATTGGTGTTCATATGTGCATCTTTTGGTTTCCTTATTTGTGCTTCTATTACACATTTAGTTGAGTAATCAATTGTGAGTTTAGTAGATAAAGTGATTTTATTTTGATATAAATATTAGGTGTTGAGTAGAGTGGTAAAATATCAACATGGTATCAATGCATACCAAGGTTTGATTCGAGGAAAATCAACATGGTATCATAGTAAGGTTTCTCTGGGAGGAAACCAAGTGCACATGGTATCCATAGATCTATGAGATTTGAGTGACCAAGGGAGAGATCAAGTTCATATCTATGGTTACAGAAGTATATATATGGGATGAAGAGTGTTGATATGGGTGCTTGAAGGATTAAGCGTATATCCACTATCTTTTGTAGGAGATATTATAAAATATATAAACTAGTAGATGTAAATTGAAGGACTAAATTTAGAGAAACAACAATACTAAGGGAGAACAAGGGTTTGTTTACAGGTGTGCAAATTTATTTTCAATAGAAAAATTATTTTGGGTGTCTTGTTGAGCAATGGAGGAGTTCGGGAAACCAACAAGGAGATTTCATATAGGCGGAGAAGGACTTCCATCTATATATCTAAGCCACATGAGCACATAGGAGTAGAGAATGACTTTTTCTGATCTTCCTGAGTCATCCACTTAGAGTGAAAGATGCACATTTTATGAAGTTCTTGAGACAAATAATAATGACTCAAGGTGATCGCAAATGGGTGAAGGAGGATGTTAATCTATAGATAAGAGGATGATATATATATTGGAGTCAATGACAGAGAACAAGGAGCGAGAGGATCCAAAGGTTGAGTAGCTTAGAGGGATTCAACATTTATGTTTAGGTGAGAAGGAGCATCCTTCCATGTTTTTCAAGAAGGATTCATGGTACAAGATGACCATGAGGGATTCTCAGGAGAAATATGCTTCTAGGAGCATGTTTAGAGGTAGTGTGTCTTTGGAGACATGTCATACCATGATGGTAGGGATATATTATGTGTCAGAGGGAGTATCCAATTAGGTGGATTGGAGAGAAATCATAGTAGCATATCTGGTAATGAAGATAAATCCAACTCTAGGTGGGAGAAGTAACTTCTTCACTAAGAGGGAGTGTTGATGTTAGTGGTAGCATCGAACGGGTTCTTATGCATTGGCATGTTTCTAGCATGTGGAAGTCGTCAAAAGCCTTATATCCTTGAGTTTACTTTAGTTAAAAGGAATTAATTAAAGTAAAAGTTTTTTTATTAGTAAAATTAGTTATTTAAAGAACATGCTAAAATTACTTAGAATGTAATATTCACATGCAATCTTCACATGCAATATAAATCTCAAGTGAGAATATAAATAGATTATAACTCATGATTATAAAAGAAAGACTAGGAAAAAGGAGAAGGTGCTTTGGGAGGAGGTCACTCTCGATGAGAGAGATCAAGAGAACCTTAGTGAGAGACCAAGGTGAGGATATTTGGTGAGATTCAAAGATCAAGAGACTCTTGGAGAGATACCAAGAGAAAGGTAAATTTGGTGAGATGTCAAGGTTAAGACACTTGTGTTGAGGGAGTTGACACAGAGACCTTGAGGAGAGACCAAGGTGGAAACGTTTGGTGATATGCCAAGGTTAGGATATTTGGTGAGATTCTGAGATCAAATACCTTAATGAGAGCTTTGTGGCTGCAACAACCCCCCACATTTTACTTTTTTATTTTACAAGTGAAATCAAATCCCCCACCCCCCACTAAAATTTTAAGAATATTGCCTAACCTTATACTACTTGATCCTCATGCTATTTCGCTTCCTACTTTGAGGGAATTGAGTTTTGTTATTGACTGATGATTATTTTGATGGAGGTTTGTTATCTCTTTTGATATTATGATTTCAAATGTCTCCATTATTATTAGTTTACCTATGATGTTTCGTTGACATTTGTATGAGTGTTCAACACAGTCTCTTCCTACCTTATATAGTTTCCCAAGTGTTTAATGATTTTATATGGCTATAAGGTTTGATGATCTAGTACATTTCTTGAATGCGTTTGATGTAGGTTGTCAATCATTTTTCATGGATGACTTATTCAAAATGCGTGGAGATATCTATTGGAAAATTAGTTTTTATTGATGTCAACCATGGAAAAATGTATGTAGAAGAATGCGTAGGAGGAAAGAAAATCCCAGGATAAATAATGTTGCAAAAATCACACAGAATACAGAGAACAATGCAGACATATATCCTTTGTAAAGGATCGTGGAATCATGAATGTTAGATCGAGCGCTAGATAAGAAAGATTCTCTACGTATAGTTGATAAATTTAGGGTATAACCAAAGCCATCAGATTGAACTGATAGACCGTTAACCATTGATCGAATTCAAGTAGGAGATAGAAATATTTAGGACTCCAAAAAATTTCCACTTTGGAGATGATTGGAGAGAAGGTAGAGGCTTGAAATTACAAAGTTGTAAAACCTCGAAATCCTACTAATCAATAGATAAAGAGAATAATTCGAGAGTGATGTGGGCCGTTAGATCAGAAGTGGAAGGATAATGTAAGTTTTGAGACTTTGTAACTTCACCACTTTGGTGATTACTGGAGACTATCAAAAGTTATGAAGTGTCGAATCCAAGAAGTTCAAATCCAAAGTCATGAAATCACGTAGGCCATCAGATATGGAGCGGAGGAATGTGGACCATCTGTCTATTTGATAATGTGTCTTATGCCACATGGCAAGGGTGCCATATGTGGACACATGTCACAATAATTCAGTGTCTTTTGGACCCCAACATGTCCATTTTTAAGTGACACATGACACACATAGCACAGTTCCACATCCCCATAGGTGACATCAACATGCCATGTCATCTTCGGGATTATGGCCTCCGGGAATGTCCAGTGTCTTCTACCAGCAAAAGTGTTGAAGGATGAAGTGGTGAAATCACGTGGACCATTGATCTAAAATCCTTTGAGATTTATTATGACCATTTGATCAAGAAGTGTAATAATAGAGTAAGAGTGAATGTCAATCGAAAGTAAGCAGTCAATTTTACTTTATGACCATTTTGACTGGTAAAACTTAGTGTGTTCTAGAAAGTGTAAACAAAAAGAAAAAAAGTACGAAGAACTGAAATAGCGAGAACCATAGATCAAAGATCCATTGAGGACCCTTTTAGACCATTCGATCAATAAGTGGAAGGATAACATAAGAAATTTGACAGATATAACTCTGGGGGAGTTGAACAACTTTAGATTTGTAATATCCTAGAGTCTTGGAGTACCGAAATAACGTTGTCCATTGATCTAATATCCTATGGGATCTTTCTTGACCATATTATCAAGTACAATGGAAGGATAGTGTAAGGAGTACTATCAACCATAAACAATTGATCTACTACACTTTATGACCACGTTTTCATGTCAAACTCCTAGAGAGTTCAAAGATTATAAACCACAAACATTCTGGAATCGTGAAACCTGAAATCCTGAAATGATAAGCTAGGATCATCCATTCAACAAGAGATTAACTCCACACCATCAAATCAATATCAAAGGGAAAAAAACCAATGTATGAGATTAAACGTCTGCGATAAAACCTTAGATAGAGAAAACCATGCCATGAATTTTGGGGGAAAATGGACTATGCATACTTCTAACAATCATATTTAGAGCTACAAGAAACAAAATCTAGCCCAAGAGAGCTCTATGGAAAGCTATAGGAGAGAAGAACAGGTTGTAATAGAAAGTGTTCGGATATTGAGAGCCTTAATGGTACATAAATGTGAAACACATAAAGAACCCAAATTTTCATGGAGAACCAGATAAGCCCACTTCAAACAATCATATAGAAGTTGCAAGCAATGAAATCGAACCAACAATAGCTTAACATAAATCTAAGAAAGAGAATATGAAGCCACAATGATCACATTCTGCAGGTCGAAGCTAGAAACACCTTGAAACTTTGGAGAAAAATAAGATAGAACCAATGGGAAAAGCCAATGCTTGTTGTTCAACAAATATTATTTGTAAACTTCCAGAAGACAAACGTAACCACCCAGGGGTCTCTTCATATTCCATTTGTAACTCCCACATATAGGATTTTCGAAATAAAAAACAAATTGGGGGAAAATGAAACAAATATCCATGGGAACTGAAAAGTCTCTCTCTTGTCTTATAAAATAGAACTGAAAGCAAAGAAATGGGACTTTTTCCATTTGTAAAAAAATATGGTACTATTATCTATGAGTAATAAAGAGGAGGAATTTAGGAAATTTGTCGCATTGATGGATATAGTAGACACTACTCTTGATGCATTTATCTTTTTTTTTAGTAGATAGGATTCTGTTGTGTGGATTTTTTCTGCACTCTGTTCTTTTTACTCATGTTATCACTTGTTTCTTCCTAGGTATAGAAATGATGTTATAAATGTATTGTGTAACTATTTGTTTATGCATTTGTAGCATTTTTGTTTTCATTTATCATTGGAATATATGAACTATTTCTAGTTTTGATTGTGTTATCTTCCATTTTACTCATTCTTCTAGTTATGCTCCTAGGATAGGTTATAAGTAGTTATATTATATCAATTTTCCTTAGTTATATTAGTCTTAGAATTAGTTAGAAATCTTTGGGGGGGAGTTCATTGTCCTTCCCCTTTTTATTATTTTAATTTTGAGTGGTGGCAAGGCCCATAAACTCACAAGAAATGCTACCAGAAATGAGAGTAGGTTTGATTGGGACCTACCATCAGGCATGTTATCACTGAAATTTCCTCTGCAAATGGTTACAGGCACCCATCATCTCCAAACACCTATTAGTTCACCCATGGCCCAAAAATTTATTTCCGAAGGGCTCAAAACTATACAACTGGTTATGAAATCAACATGCACTCAGAATAGAAAGGAAGTGCGTGCACTTTCACCAATTGAAAATGACAGAAAAGTGCACATGTGTCCGATGTGCGGCTGTGGACACAAAAATCCATGCATACCTCAAAATGATGCATTTATGATTTTGGTCAGCCTTCCACCCACTTATGGTTCATCTCCCAAGTCGATTTGAGACCCAAATCCAAGATGAATCTGAGTGGGGGGATGGTCAAAGACCTAAGGGTGCGCTAAAGATCCCCTTGTTCACACTAAAGACTGGTTGAAAAATGGCTCAAATATTTTCTATAAAAGGAGGCCATGGGTGCACTACATTTTCAAGAATTCATTTGTATTGTTATTCTCCCTATATTCTCTAGGAGGATCCTCTTTCTTCATCAAGATCATACAAGCATCATTTCATTGGGCCATTCACATCACCTCTTGAGTGAATGAAATTTGGATTTATTCACCATTTCCTTTTAGTTTGTTACTTTTAAGAAGAGCTCAATCTTTGGGGGTTCAAGAGCCCTCCCTTGGAGGAGGAAGGGACCCATAAGTATCCCTTTCTCTTTGGTGTTTTCCCACTAATACAATCTATCCATTGGTGGTATGAATGGTGTTTATTTTTTATTCTAATATCCTTATGCAATCTAGTTTAGTTTCTTTTAATCTTTTTAGTTTAGTTGTTTGTTTATTTTCTTGTTGTGCTTGATGTTTCTAACTCTTGCACTCATTTTTGTCTTGTCTAGCTAACCCAACTGGACTTGTAAGTGTCCCTCTTTTTCTCATTTAGATGACCAAAAGGATACAAAAGATTGGTGACTCCACTAGGGATAGGAATCAATTTCCTCCCCATTTGGGTTATTTGAACACTTATTTTTGGTTTATTTGACTTGCAGGAACCATACCCGACCCAAGCCTACCTGCAAGAAGATAAATTCAGAGCTGAGCTGAGAGAATTTCATCCAAAATTTTCTTCTCAACCGTGTAACAGAAAATGTGTCAGTTTTTTAACCCATAGGTGTGTCTTCTTAGCACATGCGCCAACCTCTTTGTGTTTCTCAGCGCATTTTGTGCACCTGCGCCAACAAGAATTTTTTTATTTGCGCATTGGCACCACATGCGCCTCTGTCTACTTTGTGACCCACACATCTGTCCAGAAATTCACACATTGTAAGGGTTTTCATGTTCTGTTGAAGGCCCATAGCCTTCTTAAGCTTGATTCTATGCAGATTGTAATATGCACCACACTTATATTCCCTCTCCACATGAAGGGTTAGTCAAAACATAGGCAGTTAGGGGGTTAAAATCCATATTTATCCTCTTTTTTCGTTCATTTTTCCACATGGATGGCTTGCTTTGATTAAAGATTAAGTTGTAATCATTCTATATCACATATAAATAACACTTGCATTGGGACTAGAAGTTGAATGTCAATCATTGAGTATGCTCTTATATCACGCCATAGAGAGATCTTGAGAATAAAAAAAATGATTGAGGGAAAATTTCATCTCCCTTAACGAAAAAAATCTTTAGGAGACGATAACAACCCCCTTGGGACTCCTCTTAGTTTCTTTTTCAAACACATCTTAAATATGTAAGGGCCATACATGACCACATGATACAAAGATAGGATAGTTTTGAATTTAATTTATAATATTACATCACTAAGAAAGTTTAAAGGTTTTGTAACGGGCCCATACATGCCCACATGTCCACAATCTAGGATAGTTTTGAAGCTTTCTTAGATTAAATCACACTAGGGAGTTAAAGGATTGGTAAGGACCCACATGTCCACATGCTAGTTCTCTAGGGACTTTAAAATTATGCAAGGTTTTACCAATGAGATATAGTAACTTAGGTAATCAAGACTTTTAAGGACCACACGAAGTCCGCATGTAGCAAGGTGACACCTAACTTATTAAAAAATTGGCACACTTTCACTTGTTCACACACAAAGTCACTACTCACTCACACAGTTTCATCTAGAAATTCACTTGTTCACACACAAAGTCACTACCACTCACATAGCCATCTAGAAATCGTGGAGGTTGAAGTAAGTTTCCTCCAAATGGATTATGAAAAGCCCCAACTTTCTTGACGAGAATAACCACTCCCACTTAATTTCAATGAGATTGGTTCACACCCCCAATCTCTAAAACAACCACATCTAATTGTTTTCTTAAAACTCACTAAGTTTTCCTCCACAGAGGCTTCAAGGTTTGATGGCTATATGGCTATAAGGTTTGATGATCTAGTACATTTCTTGAATGCGTTTGATGTAGGTTGTCAATCATTTTTCATGGATGAATTTATTCAGATGCGCGGAGATATCTATTGGAAAATCCATTTTATTGATGTCAACCATGGAAAATGTATGTAGAAGAATGCATAGGAGGAAAGAAAATCCCAGGATAAATAATGTTGCAAAACTGGCCACGTATCACAGAGAAAAATGCGTCATATATCCTTTGTAAAGGATCATAGAATCATGAATATTAGATCGAGAGCTAGATAAGAAAGATTCTCCAGGTATACTTGATAAATTTAGGGTATAACCAAAGCCATCAGATCGAACTGATAGATCGTTAACCATTGATCGAATTCAAGTAGGAGATAGAAATATTTAGGACTTCGAAAATTTTCCACTTTGGTGATGATTGGAGAGAAGGTAGAGGCTTGAAATTACAAAGTTGTAAAACCTTGAAATCCTACCAATCAATAGATAAAGAGAATAATTCGGGAGTGATGTGAACCAAGTGTAGTGGAAGGATAATGTAAGTTTGTCGCATTGATGGATATAGTAGAGACTACTCTTGATGCATTAATCTTTTTTTAGTTGATAGGATTATATTGTATGAATTTTTTTCTGCACTCTGTTCTTTTTACTCATGCTATCACTTGTTTCTTCCTGGGTATGTAGAAACGATGTTATAAATGTATTGTGAAAATATTTGTTTATGCATCTGTAGCATTGTTGTTTTTTATTTATCATTGGAATATATGAATTATTTCTAGTTTTGATGGTGTTATCTTCCATTTTACTCATTCTTCTAGTTATGCTCCTAGGATAGGTTATAAGTAGTTATATTATATCAATTTTATTTAGTTATATTAGTCTTAGAATTAGTTAGAAATCTTGGGGAGTCTTTTCCTTCCCTTTTACATTTTAATTTTGAGGGCGTAAGGCCTACAAACTCACAAGAAATGCTACTGTAAAATGAGAGTAGGTCTGATTGGGACCTACCATCAGACGTTTATCACCGAAATTTCCTTTGCAAATGGTTACAGGAAACCATCATCTCCAAACACCTATTGTGATCACCCATGGCCCAAAAAATGTATTTTCAAAGGGCTCAAAACTATACAACTGGTTATGAAATCAACATGCTCTCAGAATAGAAAGGAAGTGTGTGCACTTTCACATGCACATGTGTCTCCATAAAGGATGTGGACAAAAAACTGCAGACACCTCAAATCGATGCATTTATGATTTTGGTCAACCATCCACCTTATGGTATGGTTCATCTCCCAAGTCGATTGACACCCAAATCCGAGCTGAAACCAAGTGGGGGGTTGGTCAAAGACCAAGTGATGCGCTGCAGTCCCCTTGTTCACACTAAAGACTGGTTGAAAAATGGCTCAAATATTTTCTATAAAAGGAGGCCATGGGTGCACTACATTTTCAAGAATTCATTTGTATTGTTATTCTCCCTATATTCTCTAGGAGGATCCTCTTTCTTCATCAAGATCATACAAGCATCATTTCATTGGGCCATTCACATCACCTCTTGAGTGAATGAAATTTGGATTTATTCACCATTTCCTTTTAGTTTGTTACTTTTAAGAAGAGCTCAATCTTTGGGGGTTCAAGAGCCCTCCCTTGGAGGAGGAAGGGACCCATAAGTATCCCTTTCTCTTTGGTGTTTTCCCACTAATACAATCTATCCATTGGTGGTATGAATGGTGTTTATTTTTTATTCTAATATCCTTATGCAATCTAGTTTAGTTTCTTTTAATCTTTTTAGTTTAGTTGTTTGTTTATTTTCTTGTTGTGCTTGATGTTTCTAACTCTTGCACTCATTTTTGTCTTGTCTAGCTAACCCAACTGGACTTGTAAGTGTCCCTCTTTTTCTCATTTAGATGACCAAAAGGATACAAAAGATTGGTGACTCCACTAGGGATAGGAATCAATTTCCTCCCCATTTGGGTTATTTGAACACTTATTTTTGGTTTATTTGACTTGCAGGAACCATACCCGACCCAAGCCTACCTGCAAGAAGATAAATTCAGAGCTGAGCTGAGAGAATTTCATCCAAAATTTTCTTCTCAACCGTGTAACAGAAAATGTGTCAGTTTTTTAACCCATAGGTGTGTCTTCTTAGCACATGCGCCAACCTCTTTGTGTTTCTCAGCGCATTTTGTGCACCTGCGCCAACAAGAATTTTTTTATTTGCGCATTGGCACCACATGCGCCTCTGTCTACTTTGTGACCCACACATCTGTCCAGAAATTCACACATTGTAAGGGTTTTCATGTTCTGTTGAAGGCCCATAGCCTTCTTAAGCTTGATTCTATGCAGATTGTAATATGCACCACACTTATATTCCCTCTCCACATGAAGGGTTAGTCAAAACATAGGCAGTTAGGGGGTTAAAATCCATATTTATCCTCTTTTTTCGTTCATTTTTCCACATGGATGGCTTGCTTTGATTAAAGATTAAGTTGTAATCATTCTATATCACATATAAATAACACTTGCATTGGGACTAGAAGTTGAATGTCAATCATTGAGTATGCTCTTATATCACGCCATAGAGAGATCTTGAGAATAAAAAAAATGATTGAGGGAAAATTTCATCTCCCTTAACGAAAAAAATCTTTAGGAGACGATAACAACCCCCTTGGGACTCCTCTTAGTTTCTTTTTCAAACACATCTTAAATATGTAAGGGCCATACATGACCACATGATACAAAGATAGGATAGTTTTGAATTTAATTTATAATATTACATCACTAAGAAAGTTTAAAGGTTTTGTAACGGGCCCATACATGCCCACATGTCCACAATCTAGGATAGTTTTGAAGCTTTCTTAGATTAAATCACACTAGGGAGTTAAAGGATTGGTAAGGACCCACATGTCCACATGCTAGTTCTCTAGGGACTTTAAAATTATGCAAGGTTTTACCAATGAGATATAGTAACTTAGGTAATCAAGACTTTTAAGGACCACACGAAGTCCGCATGTAGCAAGGTGACACCTAACTTATTAAAAAATTGGCACACTTTCACTTGTTCACACACAAAGTCACTACTCACTCACACAGTTTCATCTAGAAATYGTGGAGGTTGAAGTAAGTTTCCTCCAAATGGATTATGAAAAGCCCCACCCTTTTCTTGACGAGAATAACCACTCCCACTTAATTTCAATGAGATTGGTTCACACCCCCAATCTCTAAAACAACCACATCTAATTTTTTTATAAAAACTCACTAAGTTTTCCTCCACAGGAGGTGCCCAAATTTTTTTTTAGTCTAGGTATGATCTTGGGGATAGGCATCCAAATAACTCCCCATTATCTAGTTCTCACATCTTCAAACAAAAGAAGTTGAAAAATAGGGAATTTTTAAATCCTCCAAGTCAAGTTTTCCTACACCATAAGGCAGGGAGATACCCATGAAGGGTCGAAGGCCGAGGTCCAGTTGTTCTGTGCATCCCCCCTTGAGGCACCCACCTATTGGACAGGATCCATCTAGTGACCCATTTATGAGGCCAAAAATCTAAATGTCGTACTTTGACCAAGGTACCTAGTGACCAAATTTTAGGACATGTATTCAGGTGGCAATTGTGGGCTGCACATGCACCTTGATCGGATTTTGTGTGGCTATTGGGAAATATCACCTATTCTTTTGGGATATTCCTCCTCTACCCCTCAGTATAACTGATTACTTTATCCTTAACTAGTTCCTCTTCTGGTGGCTTCAGACCCCATTGTTGAGTGCTATTGTAAGGTCCAGTGCTATTTGAGAGGAAGGAAGTTATGTATTTTAGGACACGAGCATTTATTTTTCTTTGTTCTCCCACGCAGAAAAAATCCACTTATCCACATATATGCTTCATTATCAATTGATTTTTTGTATGATGCCCTTGTGATTACATATGATTGTGAAATATATTGAAGGTCCCAAAATTATAGCAAAAACTCTTGTTCATTTATTTCTCTCATCGCCATTTGCACACATCCACTTTGCTAGTCAGACATCATAGGGGACCCATAGAATCCCTGTCGTTCCAGAAAATTGTTCAATATCCCTCCTATTCTAGGGGGAGTTCCTAATCTTTCCAACTCATCGACTCCACCTTATCACACCCTTGTGAGTGCTACTATCTTGGGATCAACGTTTCTTGGTTGCACTTTACTTAGGTCCACTTCCCAAGTTCAACCATCCACTCGCTCTACTTTACACAGAAGTAGGGGGAAGTACAACCCCACCTAGCCCCCCTCATGAGTCAGCTGCAAAAGACACTCACACCATGGTTGGAACTAATCCTCCACCACCGTCCCATATGCTATACTTGGCTTCCCTCAACATATTGGATTTGACTAAGTTGAGCTGAGAGAATTTCATCCAAAATTTTCTTCCCGACCATGTAACAGGAAGTGTGCGGGTTTTTTAACCCATAGGCATGTCTTCCGAGAACATGTTCCAACCTCTCTATGTTTATTAGTGCATTCTGTGCACCTGCGCCAACAAGTTGTTTTTTATTTGTGCATTGGCACCACATGCGCCTCTGTCTACTTTACAACCTACACATCTATCCAGAAATTCAAACATTGTAAGGGTTTTCGTGTTCTGGTGAAGGCCCATAGCCTTCTTAAGATTCATTCTATGTAGATTGTAATATGAACCACACTTACATTCCCTCTCCACATGAATGTTTAGTCAAAACATAGGCACTTAGGGGGTTAAAATCCATATTTATCCTCTTTTTACTTTCATTTTTCCACATGGATGGCTTGCTTTGATTAAAGATTAAGTTGTAATAATTCTATATCACATATAAATAACACTTACATTGGGATGAGAAGTTGAACATCAATCATTGAGTATGCTCTTATCTCACACCATAGAGCGATCTTAAAAATAAAAAAAATGATTGAGGGAAAATTTCATCTCCCTTAAAGACAGAATCTTTAGGAGAGGACAACAACCCCCTCGGGACTCCTCTTAGCTTCTTTTTCAAACACATCTTAAATATGTAAGGGCCCATACATGCCCACATGCTACAAAGAAAGGATAATTTTGAATTTAATTTCTTAGATTACATCACTAAGTAAGTTTAAAGGTTTTGTAATGGGCCCATACATGCCCACATGTCCACAATCTAGGATAGTTTTGAAGCTTTCTTATATTAAATCACACTAGGGAGTTAAAGGATTGGTAAGGACCCACATGTCCACATGCTAGTTCTCTAGGGACTTTAAAATTACGCAAGGTTGTAGCAATGACATATAGTAACTTAGGTAATCAAGACTTGTAAGGACCACACGAAGTCTGCATGCAAAAAGGTGAAACCTAACTTATTAAAAAATTGGCACACTTTCACTTGTTCACACACAAAGTCACTACTCACTCACATAGTCTCATATAGAAATCATGGAGGTTGAAGTAAGTTTCCTCCAAGGGGATTACGAAATGCCCCACACTTTTCTTGACGAGACTATCCACTACCACTTAATTTCAATGAGATTGGTTCACACCCCCAATCTCTAAAACAACCACATCTAATTTTTTTCTAAAAAATCACTAAGTTTTCCTCCACAGGAGGTGCCAAAAGAAATTTTTAGTCTAGGTACGATCTCGGGGATAGGCATCCAAATAACTCCCCATTATCTAGTTCTGACATCATCAAATAGTAGAAGTTGACAAATAGGGAACTTTTAAATCCTCCAAATCAAGTGTTGCTACACCATAAGGTAGGGAGATACCCATGAAGGGTCGAAGGCCGAGGTCTAGTTGTTCTGTGCATCCCCCCTTGAGGCACCCACTTCTTGGACGGGATCCATCCTGTGACCCATTTATGAGGCCAAAAATCTAAATGCCACACTTTGACCAAGGTACCTAGTGACCAAATTTTAAGACATCTATCCATGTGGCAATTGTGGGCTGCAATTGCACCTTCATCGGATTTTGTGTGGCTATTGGGAAATATCACCAATTCTTTTGGGATATTCACCCTCTACCCCTCATTATAACTGATTACTTCATCCTTCACTAGTTCCTCTTCTAGTGGCTTCAGACCCCACTGTCAAGTGCTATTGGAAGGTCCAGTGCTATTTGAGAGTAAGGAAGTTATGTATTTTAGGACACGGGCATTTTTTTTTCTTTGTTCTCCCACGCAGACAAAATCCACTTATCCACATATATGCTTCATTATCAATTGATTTTTTGTATGACACCCTTGTGATTACATATGATTGTGAAATATATTGAACGACCCAAAATTATAGCAAAGACTCTTGTTCATTTATTCCTCTCATCACCATTTGTTAACATCTACTTTGCTAGTTGGAAATCATAGGGGAACCATAGAATCCCCGTCGTTCCAGAAAATTTCTCAATCGCCCTCCTATTCTAGGGGGAGTTCCTAGTCTTGCCAACTCATCGGCTCCACCTTCTCACACCCCTGTGAGTGATACTATCTTAAGATCACCTTTTCTTGGTTCCACTTTACTTGGCTTCACTTCCCAAGGTCATCCTCCCACTTGCTCTCATTTACACAGAAGTAGGGGGGAAAATTCTTCCCAAGGGGGAAGTACAACCCCACCTAGCCCCCCTCATGAGTCAGGTACAAAATAAACTCACACCATGGATGGAACTAATCCTCCACTAGCACCCCATATTCCATACTTGGCTTCCCTCAACATATTGGATCTGACTAAGATCACCAATGATTCTATATTGCATGACCCCACATGGCCTACAATGCCTACCAAACTCCCTTCAGACATCCCCAAGTTTGAAGGAAAAGTGAGAGATGACCTAGCCAACCATATCATGACCTTCAACTTATGGTTCTCTTCAAACAACATCATGTACGACTCTGTATGATTGAGCGTATTTCAACGCACACTCACTAGCGCATCAACAAAGTGGTATGTAGAAGAAAAATATGGGTCCCATGTGACCTTTGAATATTTGGCCAAAGAATTTTTTACCTTCTTTCAACTACCAATCCGTCATGACAATGGTCTCAAACTTCTCTCAGAGTTTAAACAAACCTCTTCCACACACATTGCTGACCACATTCACGAATGGTGTCGGCAACGTAGTCTATGCAAAGTTGAAGCCACCAAGCAACAATGCCTCAATTGGTTTCTCAAATCACTTGTTTCCCTTCTTGCCAAGGATGTAGCTACCACCTTCCCCCAGTTTGAAGAGGAAGCCATCGACAAGGCTCGACAGTTCAAACTCATTTATTCATAGTCAAGATACTTATATATGGTATTACCTTATGCCCCGAGACCCATGCCATTCGGCTAGGACAAACATGGGATGTCTCACTCCACAGATGAATTGATTGGTACCACAAAACACCGCAATCCATACCCCCCACAACCAACCATTTATGGTACACCTCCATATCCATAGGTGTATGGAGGAAACCCTTACTACCCTCCCCCCTCTTGTCAACAACCATACCCTGTTTCCTTCCCTCCACCCATTAGTGGACCCTCGCTGACACTCGTGATGTGCTCGGTTGTTCAACCTAGTTCTGGAAACACCTCTACCTTTTCTTACACCCTAAGCACTAGTGAAATTGCCACGCCTTCCTATGTACCTTATGGATCATTTCCACATCATAATCTGTACTTCCCATTTATTGGTTCTCTCCATCCCATTTCTTTTCCATAAGGACGGCTACATGCTAGGGTTAACTTTGTTCAGCCCTCTCCCATTCAACAAGTCCACAATTTCTAACAACTGAATACAACAAATCTGACCTATCAATCGAATAATGCAAAAAATGAAGGAAAAAACAGAAACAATAATAATTCAGAACCAGGAGGGAATCACCCCCAACATAACCAACTTGTCGGGGGCAACCAGAATCAGGGGAACCGGAACCCCCAGGGGGGCAATAATAACAAACACCAAGGGAAGAATAAAAGCAATCTTCAGACAAAATTCCTGTGTGCCCTTTGCGGTGAGTATGGCCATTATGCTCACCATTTCCATCAAATCGTTGACTTTAAATGGATGAAAGAATATGGAAATGTACCACGCCCCCCAACATCGCCTGCCCCTCAATAGGCCCCACAATAATATGTGCAGCAACCACCCCCAGCCATGCTACAAAACCCCATTCAACACCAAGGGGTGATGAACACCCAACATGAGATGCAACCTTCCCCACCATAAATGGGACAATATCCAAACCCGGGAACTCTTGCAGATCGCACTATACTCCTCACTAGCGAGGAAGAAGTTCTTCTACAAATGCACAGTCGTCAATATAGTGCACCCCCTGACCCTACTCCCACTACCTCGGAAGAAACCCCAGTCACAAGTGGACCACCTTTGATGATTCCACTCCCTAATACTGAGATACCCCTTCATATTCCTCGCATCCCATTGTGACAGAATGTCAACAAACCTCAGGCTAGGGCGGCCCACAATTATAGTTTGGTCGATGACTTGGTAGAATATCTTGCTGCCATGTCAATTTTAGAAGTCCTTCAAACTTTTCCTACTCAACATAAGTCATTACTTTCTTCCCTAGCAGCAGTCGACCTTGCTGACACACGACTCATCACCTTTGATCTTGATAGTGAGGAACCCCATCTCCCCGCTCTGGTAGATTTCCAGATACCGGTTAAAATCTGGAACATCACAGTTCATCGTTGCATCATTGATGAAGGTGCATCCACATGCATCATGTCCAAAACCATATGGAAAAAACTTGGCTCCCTCGAGCCTATACCATCCGCCATCACTCTCAGAGATTATGATGGATTCCCATCCTATCATGAAGGCCTCTTTCAAAATGTCCCCATTGAACTCAGGGGAAAGAATATCCTCATTGACATTGAATTTATCGATGGTCTACTTGATTACAACTTCTTGTTTGGACGTAGCTACATGTACGCTATGAAAGTTGTGGCTTGTTCTATGCTTCACACAATGATGTTCCCCCACGACGGGAAGATCATCACCATTGACTAAGTGTCACATTATGAGCCCAACCCTTCCTCCAACATCGATAACATATTACCTTTTTTCCACACTAATCCCTATGCCTACCCAATCATCGATATAGGTCCTAGAATTTTCAAAGACCCATCCTTGCTAGGGACATACCATGGAGCATTGCCGCTCATACATACCTCAGCACAAGTCAGTGTCATCTCATCCAATGTAACAGAACCTAGAGATACCCTTCCTACCACAGATAATTCCTTACTATCTAACATCTCATTTGTCACAGAGCTCCTTCCTCAAGAATCCCTTGAAAACTCTTTCGCTCCACCTGTTCCCAATTCCACCCTCCCCCAGGACCACATCCCGGTTTGGGGGATAGTCCCCCAAGCCATTACTCAAATCACCTCCTTTTACCCCCCACTGCACCGGGCACACAAGATTTCCAGGTAGCTGCAATGCCTACCCTTCCCAATATGATGATGGAAGTCCCAGTATGGTATCTACATCCACCTGCGATGGTCCCTCAACCATCCCTCCCTCCCCAAATTGAAGGAATATCGATGAAGATTCCAATACTTAATCCAACCGCACCAACCTCACCCCCACTCAGTAGTGCCATTACTATAGCTGGTAGAAGACAGAAGAAGAAATATCCGACCACTCCACTTCCTCCACGAGTTCATCCCCCTTGCACACTATGCGATAAAGAAATACACCCCACCAATAAATGCTCGTCTCTTCCAAAGCTACACAATTTAATTCAACTCCCTCAGGAAACGACACTACTCGTCACTTCCTCCAGTACTTCCACTACATCCCCTAATACATGTAGCAAAGGGATGTGAACCAAATTCGCGTGTGCCATTTGTTCAGAGTATGGTCATTACACCCACCATTGCCTGACGTTAACTCAATTTTGGCAGACGCTAATGGCAGTCTTCCAGAGCTTTCAGCAAGAAATCGATCCATCTGTGTCATCTCAACCACATGTCACTAACATCCACTATGTCACAACCTCAATCAATGAACATATGAGATGTCCTTTCTCTCTATACAAATCACTTGATCATTTCACATATCAATGTCCTATGATCATTGGATATAGGCATCGCCAAATGGACCTTATTCAAAATCCTACACCCTCCTCACTGCTAGTATAACCAGTAATTACCCCTAATCCATCACCTGATGTTGTTCATATCTTCTCTCCTGAGCCTGAGTCACTCCCTACTCCCCGATGGTTCCTAGATGGTTTATATGAGGATTTTCCCCCAAATCCCCCCAATTCTCCAGTTCATTTCCCCACAGACATTTTACGACCAACTAGCATTTTCAACCCAAAATATCTTGATATTTGGTTTATGTTGAGTGAACCATTGCAACCCCCTTGCGTCAGCCCCCGCATACCTCTTCACAACCAGAAGACAACCACACAGTGACAATCACTAATGTTACTCTCTTGAATCCCCTGTATTCTCGACAGTTCCACTGTGACAAAAACATCTTCGAGGAATTAAATACCCCTGATTTCCCATGGGATCTACTCCATCACAAGAAACTCTTTCTTTCATAATAATCCTTTGCACCTCCTAACCAAAAATCCACATACACAATTGGAACCAAAGAATTTCTCCCATTAGGGCATATAGATTGGTTCAATAATCCTATCCCTGCCCCCGACACTTTTGAAGAAGGCAATATGGCCAACATTTCCCCCACCGTCAAAATTGATATTTCCATCAAACTTGGAATCATAGAGGAAATCGCCATAGGCACCGCATGCTCTCCTGAAGAACCCATAGCTTAGAAAGCTCTCTTCCAGGAATACAGGGACATTTTTGCTTGGTCATACATAGAGATGCCTAACCTTGATCCCTCTATTGTTGAGCATCGTGTAGAAACATGGCCTGATATCACACAAGTATGACATAAGCAGCGTCAACTACACCCATCCAAAGCAGTGGCCATCAAAGCCAAGATTGACAAATTACGCACTGTTGGGTTCATATACCCCATTGCATATATGTCATGGGTCTCCAACCTCATCCCTGTTAACAAAAAATAGGGCACTATTCGCTTTTGTATGGACTTTCAACATCTCAATCACGCCTATCCCAAAGAAAACTTTCTAATTCCCTTTATCGACCAAATTATTGATGATTGCTCCGGTCACAGGGCTTTTTCCTTCATGGATGGTTTCTCTGGCTACAGCCAAATTCAGATTCACCCAGTCGACCAATATAAAACCGCATTCATTACGCCCTGGGGGAGTTTTTCTTATCGTGTCATGCCTTTTGGCCTCAAGAACACTGGCACAAATTTCCAACAGGCCATGACATACATTTTTCATGATCTGTCACATATCATCCTCGCATATTTGGACGACCTCACCGCTCGATCCAAGAAATGCACTCAACATCTTGACGATTTATGGATCATATTCCAAAGTGTCTTCAATACAATATCCACTTGAACCCCCTTAAGTGCGTATTATGCGTCACCACTGGACACCTCCTTATCATTTCCCAATGCGGCATCACCATGGACCCCCTCAAGATCCAATCCGTCACAAAAATTCCCCCACCACAAAATTTACACCAACTGCAGAGACTACAAGGAAAAGATTACTTTCTACAACGATTTGTCCCATATTACACCACTCGCACACATGGTTTCCTTCACTTGCTATGCCACGACATCCCATTCCAATGGGATGAACATGCCCAACCCGATTTTGATGATATTAAAGAGGCACTCTTCAAGGGCCCGTTGATTAGTCCACCTGACTATGACTGTGACTATACCCTCTACTTATCGGCCTCAGTTGTCCTAGTAGTAAGAGTTCTTGTCCAACTAGGGGATGATGACCATGAGCATGTAAATTACTACATTAGCAAAAATATTTTAGGAACACCCTTGAAACAGAATCATGAAGAGAAACTGACCCTTGTAGTTGTCCTCGTAGTCCAGAAACTGCAACATTACATTCTGCTTCGAACTACCAAAGTCGTATCCAATTCCAACCCCATGCAATACTTTCTCAGTTGCCGACAAAATCATGGTAAATTTTCCTAATGGATTGTCATCCTTTAGGAGTACGACCTCGAATTTTCAACACCCAAGATCAAGAAATCTCGCATCCTTATCGAACTCATTATGACATTCCCCTCCGATACTACCAGTTCTCCCATCAATACAGACTTCCCCGATGAACATCTCTTTTACATCCTCTTGGATGATCCCTGGTACACTGATCTCCTCGTCTACCTCTGAACATAGAAGTTTGGAAATCACCTTTCCTGAGATGATCATCAATGTATTTGACACTAGGCCCCTCGCTACCTCCTCATTGGTGACATCTTATATCGACAAGGAGTCAACACCATACTCGGTCGATGTTTGATCATCAACGAGGCCAATAGAGTATTGAATGATTCCCACAACAACACTTATGGTGGCCACCTCTCAGGGATGTCCATTGCCCAGAAATTCATTTGAGCAAGCTACTTTTGGCCCACATTGTTTCAGAATTTCATTCACGCCATGAAGTGATGTGACAAATGTCAACTATATGCCAACAAAGTGCGAGCACCACCTACTTTTTTACACCCAGTCATTACTGTCGGCCCCTTTTGCAAATGGGGCATAGACTTCATGAACTACAACCCTCCATATAGAAATGGACACAAATACATCTTCATTGCACTCGATTACTTTACCAAATGGGTCGAAGCCATGCCTAACTTCAAAAACACTGTTGACACTGCAGCGCGCGTTTTCTTTCACCACGTCATCTCCTACTTTGGAGTCCCACTACATCTCATCTTTGATCATGGGAAACACTTCGAGAATGATATTTTCATCGAACTTTCCTCCAAGTTAAGCTTCTCCCATGAGTTTTCCTCCCCATACTACCTGTTGCATCTCTTTTGTCACCTAAATTAGAAAAATAGAGATGATTACAAGCCCAGTTGGGTTAGCTAGGCAAGGCAACATTGAATTCAAGAGTTAGAAACATCAATCATATAATATAAATAAAAGAATAAACTAAGAATGATAAGAAACACTAAACTAGAGTGCATAAGGACATTAGAACAAGAAATAAACAACATTCATGCCACCAATGGAAATGATTGTATTAGTGGAAAGAAAACACCAAAGAGAAAGAGAGACTTATGGGCCCCCTCTTCCTCCAAGGGAGGGCTCTTGAACCCCCAAATATTGATCTCTTCTTACAAGTAACAAACTAGAAGGAAATGGTGAATAAAATCCAAAGCACATTCACTTAAGAGGTGATATGAATGGATAAATGGGATGGTGCTTGTATTCTCTTGAAAAGGAAACAGGATCCTCCAAGAGAATATAGGCAACATAACAATACAAATGAATTCCTTAAAAATGTAGTGCACCCATGGCCTCCTTTTATAACATATCTTTGAGGTATTATTCAACCATCTTTTAGTGTGAACAAGGGGTCCTTTAGGGCACCCTTAGGTCTTTGACCATCCCCCTAGTCAGATTCAGCCGAGATTTGGGTGTCAAATCGACTTGGAAGCTAAACCAAAAGTGAGTGGAAGGTCGACCACAATAATAAATGCATCATTCTGAGAGGTGCACAGTTTTTTGCGTCCATAGTCACGCATCGTGTGCATGTGTGCTTTTATTGCATTTCTAGATGATGCATGTGTGCACGCTCCCTGTGTAGTCTTAGCGCATGCTGATTTTATAACTGGTTGTATAGTTTTGGACCTTTTGGAAATGCATTTTTGGTCCATGAGTGAACTAATGAGTGTTTTGAAGATGCTAGATTCCTTTAACCATTTGTAGACAAAATTTTGGCGATAACATATGCCCCCTAATGTGTGAGGTTAGCAGCATACGTATAGCCAAAATACATCAATGTTTCTTCTACTCAGAGTACCTTTGTAAGAAAGAGCGTTATGGGGAGTATTAAGAGAGACCCATTGGAGGGCTTCGGGAACCTGTAAGACCCAAACCTTTCGCAAGGGGTGGAAAAATAAAACTATGTAGAAACGAGGCGGGCATGCCCCATGCTCGTGTTATGTAACTCAAAAAACTGTGTAAGACATTAACTGAAGTTGTGTGTTGAACTAGATCACTGCAGTGCTCTCCAGGGTGGTGTGAGAATAAACCAAGGACAATTCTAATGGTGAAAAAACTATGAAAAAGGTAAGGACACCTGTGAGAGGTGTCGATAATGTGCAGACATTGATAGTCTATTAGATTTCAAAGGTCTTTGGCATATATAAAAATAACTGCAATAGTCACAAAGTAAGACCCACCACCACATGATAAAGTGTTGAATTCAAATGTCATGGGGGTCAACGATAGCAGATAGCAATGATGGTTCTCTCTGTGTCATCCAAGACTCCTCATTGTCACCCTTTTGGAAACTGTGTTGATGTCGACAGAAAAGGGAGATGCGACTCCAAGAAGAAAAGGGCTTCATGAAATCCACTGGATGAGATCAGGAACTGGTGAGAAACATGGATGAAGTCAAGAAGTAGTGAGACTCAAGACTGTCCTTGGTTGGGGATATATGTGATGTATGAGTGGCAGCAACCGTGAAACTGAATCTAGCTATCAAGGGGATGACTAGACATGGGTTAAATTGTGCTAGAGGCATGACAAAGTAGACAAACATAGAGATCAAAAAGGATGTATGGACTGTAAGATACTCGGGGTTTATGGATAATGTCATTGATGGGAGGAAGTGAAAAATTCCCCAACCAAGGGAGACCAGGGTTTCTTTTCCTGAAAAGGAAGGTCGCTAAAGGCAACAACAGAAAGCTATGTAAATGCGGGAAAGAGGGGTTTGTACAACTACCAAAAGAATAAAAAAGTAAGTTGGGGTAACTGTGTAGATACAAAAACTGGTTCCCCAGTGTAATATGGCTTGTCCTGATGATGGCACAAGTTGGTTGGAAAACAAGTGGAGGGGTAGGGCCCCATAGGCGAGTTTCTGTATTAAGGAAATGTTATGGAGGACAATTTGCAGATGGGAAAACTGACGGTAGATGAAATTGATGGTTAACGATACTATGGAGGTGCATTCAAAATAGAACCATGATGAAGTAACCTAGGAGTCCATTGGGCAGGCTAGAAAAAATGAGGAGAAGGAGTATGTGGCTAGTTCTCGGTGATGCGTAAGACTATTGGGGCTTCCATCCCTAAAGGGTGAAAACAACATGAGTGTCAAAGTGCCAAGGGGGACTATGAATGGGACAACTCATGTGGGGGAGAGTGCTACCGGATGACAGTACCAAAGTGCAGCGAAGGTGAGAGTACTGCAGAGCCAGATATAGGGATCCTCGAGGCAAAGATTAGAGGGTGTGACTGGGAGATGCAATTTGAGATTCAGAGGGAATGAATACATGCCAGTGTTGATGATATACCTAAAGGGGTGATGTTGATGTATAATGATCAAGTACCTACACACATGAAAACTGAATACCCGACGTGAAGAATATATGAAGAGAAAGATCATATAATGGTTATTCAATAATGTGTGAATATAAACATGCGTACCTGAGTGTGGTATGAGAAAAAGGCACCTCAGGGGATGATGATGGATCGTGGCTCAAGGATTGGCATGATGTAGGTGGAGAGATCATGATATCATGGCTGAAGACGGATCGAAAAAGGGATTCCCGGTGCTCCCGGAATTATGTCTGGAAGTTTGGAAAAAGAGACTATATATAGTTGTAGGGCCCACAATGCCACCTCATTTGTACCTCCTGTCTTATTGAGTGGAAAAGTGATTTTAGAGGAGATTTATGGATTCTGGGAGATCGAGGTAGCCGATTCAGGATCAACGAGTTTCAGTTTAGTGTTCATATCAACCTGCATTTTAGTTAAAATTCATTTTGTGGGAAGGGCCTGTACAGAGGGCCGTACAGGGGGATTTTGTGGTTGTGGGCCCCCCAGTGCTCAGGTGATCGAAATATTTGAGTGCACAAGTGCACAAATGTAATTGGGAAAGCTTCACATAGTGTCACACGAAGGGGAAAAATAGGCTCGCATTCAATGTGCCTGTCCGAAGCACAACAACACATGTATCCGCGGTTGTGTTTCTGACAGTTGTGCATATGTGCGTAACTGTGTAGTGAAAAGGCGTGCACTTGTGCACATATGTATGTATGACAGGGGAAAATGGATTTGCCTCTATATGGCTATCAGTCGTGCATGAGTGTGCGAGTGTTGGATAAACAGGCACGCATATGTGCGCACCTATGGGGAAAAATGTCGTGCCTTTCAGGAAAAGCAGAGGGGTGTAAAATTTTATCTTTTTGTGGAGACTTTAATGTTTTTATGGGTTGTCATGGCTGATAAAGTATTATATATGTGGATGCAGGTGATCATTTGGATGATGTCTATTCATTGGAGAGAGAGGGATTAGTCACACCTGAGGAGGAAGTGAGGGATGAGGAGTTGACGGTCTGGGATACTTTGGCAGCTTGTGGGATGCTGAAGTTTTTTGAGTGTTCGGTAGTGCGGGAACACGAGTATCTATTGAAGTTCTTGATGTCGATGTGGATTCTGGATCGAAATTGCTTCATTTTGTGGGGTGAGGAGTTGGCCTTCATTGCGGTGGAGTATATATATTTTCTGACTGGGCTCCCTTTTCAAGGGACTCCCTTACCGACGGAGCCCATGTTACCCGGGGATGGGAAGTTGGCTACCTTAGCCCGGAGGTACTATTCAGGGGAGAAATTCATGTCAGTTCCCATGATTAGCATTGGGATGATGGATTCCCTTGTACATCACTGTGTGGTAGAAATGGTTGTGAGATTTTATGGGTCTCTTGCGACTCAGCGGATCAGTGGAGGGCAGCTGAGGATCATGGAGAGGGAACTGGCAGGTCAGTATTTTTCCTGGGGCTTGAGTCTACATGCCAAGATGGTGGGGAATCTTGATAGGTATCGTGTTGCTGACTAGGGGTATTTCACCTTTGGGTCCATCTTGGTGGTGTGGTTCTTGGAGGGGATGTCGATGTTGCACCCTAGAGTGCTTTTGGATGTGCCTAGTGTGCGAGAGATGTGATTGAGGTGTTGGGCAACTATTTTGGTTCATCATGGTGATGGGGATGGGGGCCATTAATTTACGGTCGAGGTGGCATGGGTGTGGTGTCAGATGACATAGATCATACTTAGCTATCCATATTTTGGGGTGGATCTCTGGGATGATCCGAAGATGGTGCTACCTCCTAGGGAGGTGTTTGACCACGGAGGTATGATGTTAGATTTGATGTTTTGATTTTTAGATAGTATAGAATTGCATTTTATGTATGGGTGGATGTTGATGCTATCATATGTTTGTTGTGTGTGCATATGTGGGACCTTCCAGGCACGAGGTTGAGTTGGTTAGAGCATTGACTCGTCAGGGGCCAGTGCTACCGTCGCAGGGAGAGCCATGGGTATGAGAGAGATGGTGACAGGATGATGCTGGGGTGAGGCCCGCTGATGATGAGAGAGTAGGCAGGAGATGCCTCTTTGATGATCCAACTGTTGGGCCATCACATGCTCCTCCGATGGGGGCTGGGGGAGATTTTGAGGACTTTCACCACCGATTAGAGGCGGTACTATAGGGAGTGTCTGAGGGCATGTGGATTCACATTCAGGACAAGGGAATTCTAGAGAAGTGTGTGGGCCTACTAGCAGAGTTGCGAACATTGATCTGTAGAGTAGAAATAACAGAGGCAATGATGATTGGCAGGCTGCCCCTAGGACCCGAGGGTCCCCTAGCTGGTGGGGCACCTCCTCTTGAGAGAGGATCGTATGGTGGTGCTCTAGAGGCACC
>SNQJ01S0037560.1:64208-74300 GCA_010110895.2 Picea sitchensis | reverse complement strand
TGGGCAGGGATAACATTGTCTTGCAGGTACACAACACTTGGCAACCATCTTGCCTCTACAAAACTCATTCTCAAGCCTTACTCCTTCTCCAATATTGACCTATAGGGGTGTCCATTGATCATTCTCTCACTTTCCATCTCAATCCCCCTAGGGTCACTGGGATTCCCCCCTTGCAGTGATTTCTTCATCACTAAAGCGAGGGGAGTGTCTATCTAAGGTGACAGTGGGTAGGCACTCCCATAGTTGTCCCCTTCTTGTGGTGAGGGGACTATATGATGATGGGATTGAAAATATTTGGGATTTACATCATAGAGGATCAATTCAATCCTTTCTAAACAAATACCAAATCAACATATCCATTCTATGCATATCCAACAGTAGTTGTATTCCACGAGACAACATTAATTTGAAATTAGAGTATCTGTGTTTGTATAATTCCAATAGGTGTCCTATGATGTTTTCATAGGAACCTAGTGCATAGAACATTTTTCTCTTCGGTATGCTAAGAAGAGCTCATTTTTCTTTTTGAATACCGATAAGTCTTTTCAAAGAAAACATAAAGCAAGTGTAATATGTTACGAAAGATGATGATGCTAAAGCCATGTCAAAAAGTGAAGGAAATAAAAGTGTCTTTCCTCGAACCAAAAAATATATAAAGAAAACAAAAATGATTATGTCGTACAAATTGAATTCCTAGATAACCAAATCCACATATTAAGCCTAATATAGTATGTCTCAAGTAAACATGAAAAAAGATTAACAAAAGTCTTTTACTCAACAAAGGGATCTACCTTTAACCCAAACCCAATTATCAATGGGAATCATATTAAACTAGTCAAGCCACAATAAAGGGTTCACTCAAGAGCCAAATGAAAACTAAAAGCATTCAAGGGACTAACACAATATTTAACCAAAATCAACCCAAAATTCTAGTCTACTCAACAAAATGCTCCTAAACAAAGCAAAAAACAAACGATTAAACTTTTCCAAGATATTGGAGGTGAACACCAATCGTAGTTTCATGTACTTTAATGAACCCATTATCACTTAGCAGAACTCTTGTTTCATTTATCCTTTAAAACTGGGATACTATCTATGTGAAAAAATAGGTCTCGACTTCATCGAATTCCAGCTCCATTTTTTATCACATACAAGAAAGACACGGTGTAATAATTAAATATCAAAACATCAATCTTAAAATAGTTTACATCATGGAGATGTAGATCCAATGTAACAGTGAAAACGCTAAATGTGAAACCTATTTTTAACTAAAATTCAACCTCAAATTCACATATAGTAATCTTGATACCATAAAGAATTTCTAACATACTCAAAAAATAGAGGAACATAAAAGTCAATCAAGTAACAAAATTCACATCTTTTGTGCTATAACAGTAACTATTTCTTACACCACCAATGGAACACTATGCCAAAATAAGAGTCCCTTCTTCTACACTATCCCCTCTTGTATATTGGATTAGACAAAAACTTTGGGCATATTGATTTGCAATTTCTCATCTCGATCCTCATTTTCTACAATTTTGGACATGATCTCGTCCAAATGGGTTGTCTTATGAACCTCCAAAACATTATGTTCCATATTAGGTTCATTAGGTAAATCCATTATATTGTTTTCTCCCCTTCTATCACATTATGATTGTCAAGGAACTAGTGCTCTTTCAAATGAAAAACCGTTAATGTCGTACTTTGGTACACATAATCTTAAGCACGTATCAAAGTGTTTATCAAGCTTGTTCCTCGAGTTTCACTTCAAGAACGATAGTGCACTAACCATTCTCTCATCCTCCATTGACCCCAAAATCATGATTTGACATAAATATGCTAATTTGAGTATTTTGACATGTTTTCTTGTAGGTATTGATGCACTTGAAAGATCCATATCTTGTTATTGCACCATAATCTAAAGGATTCTCCAAACAATGAAATTGCTTCCACATTCTTTTACCGAAGAAAAGGGATTGTTGAATATAATTTGATGAATATAAAATACCTTGAATTTGTTCTCTGGGTATCTAGACCTTCTAGCAAAAGTGGTGCACTAGGATATGTATTCTTGTTGGAAATTCAGCTTTTAGAGTGGTTTAAGATTCAACATCGTTCCAATTTTAAGGGTATACCAAATACATGGCCTCCAACAATTCATCCCTATGAAATCATTCTCTTATCTCTAATTCTAGTGATTTTGCAATGTATATTAATTTGCATCTCATTGAAATCACAACATTGTCAAATTGGTCTCTTCACACAAGGAGTTGTTTGGTGATTCGTCATGTTTTTCCAATGTAAAGAAATGGATCCATACACCAATGCACTATCATACATAGTATACCTTCCTCATCAAACTTAAAAAAAAAAAAACTATTTTCTATATCGATGATCTTGGTCCAACTTGCAAACTTTCAACCTATAAAAGACATTGACATCATATACAAGTTATATAATGCAAGTCATGTTAATTGTGTTGCATTTGTGTATTATGCGATATACATGTTAAATTTTGTAGCTCAGATATGTATTTTTGCAAGTGTGTCTTCTTGTGGAAATCGTCATTAAATGTGTCCTATGCTTTTTCTAGAGTTCACTTTATTAATTAATTAGTAAAGTGCACGCCTTTTTATAAAGTGACTTTTAATTAATAAAGTGTCTTGAGTTGAGTCACTTGATCATTTAATTAAAGGAGATCCATTGATCTCACAGTTAGATCTTGATCGTTAAGATTATGGATTTGGCTCAAGTCAAAGAGACAACAAAGGGAAAAGTACAAAGACACACATTGATCATTCATTCACAAGTCATGTGAGTGATTGAGGAAGATCAGAGTTCTAACTTTCAGCTTGGCGAGAAGAGATCGACAAGAAGACAATAGCAATCATCAGCAAGGAGGACCATACAACAAAAAGTAAGCAAGGTCGCACGTGTGGACTGTGAGCATCTCAAGAGGGTCGCATGTGTGGCTCGTATGAGTGCAGCAAGGTTGCATGAGCTCCAAGACAATGAAATATTGGTTTGGAAGCCGCACCTATGAGAAGAATAGTGAACACGTGTGAATTCATACAGGTTGTACAAAAGAAAATCATAATGTTGCAGGTCATACAAGAAACTTGAGGTTTGGTTTCTCATGATTTTGTCTTTCATATTTTGTCGGTTTCGCTCTAAAATTCTCAGAGCCATTTTTTGTATGAAGGGAGTTGTTGTGAGTTATGACAATTAAATGAAGAACTTATTTGAAGAACAGAAGATTAAATGTGTATTGTGTGATTTCCTTTTCAATTTTTCGTTGCATTAAAGAAGTAAATAATTTCAGTATAGTGACTAGATCTAATCTACTTTCTTAGTTTTGTTGGTCTTAAGAAATTTACAATACATTATGTAATTCTCATGCATTTTCACGAGCATATTCATTTCACATGGCACAAGAAGAATTCTATAAAATGTTAATAATTTATCTTTGTCAATTAGTCGAAAATGAACATCTCAAACTTTGTCTACATTGAAGTGGTGTTCATACATCACCCCTACCAAGGATTGATACCTGCACTTTCAAGAGGGATTTCTTTAGGCATATCCTGAAAACCAACAATATATTTTTGCAGTATCTTAGCAACATCAAGACAAGGATAGTTCTCATGATTCGCGTTATTTTTCAAGCAATAGAAATGGACTCGGTCCGAAGAGTATTTTTTCAAAGAGCTTAATCGTATACTAGGAATCCATGAATTTTGAATATTTGATTTCAAGGTCCTTGATAGCATATTGAAGATTGTTTTGGTTAAAGGAGCATTTGTCTTCTCTACGGTTGATTGAATAGGTCCCAAAGGAGTATAGCCACTAGATTCTAAGGAAATTATAAACCTTACATACGTTTCTCATATATAATTTATCTCATAGGATGTATACCCAATACGAAACTAAATTTTAAAGACCACTCCTTCACATTAGTCTTGTTTATGGTTAAGAATATTGATGGGAAGCAATGAAAAAGATCCATTTGGAGAGACAGTGGTCCAAGTTATTTTTGTCCAGTAGATTAAGATCACTTCCTAGATTAATCATGGTGAGGACTACTTTCTTCATCATACTAGAAAATAACTTGGACATATCCAAGTGACCAAGGCCAATCATTTTGGCTAGGTATACAAAGGGTTCCCTATTTCTATGGAGGGACTTTGGTCCTCGGGTCCTAACTCATTAGCAATGTATTTTTGGGATGCCTCAATGTTGGGTTTCAGTTCTAAGTCACACTAATGTAGATCTGTGACTATAAATAACTTGTGATAATTGTATGTTTCATTTACGCAATTGTTGAAAGGAACACCAATAGAAATTAGACATGGAAGGTAAGTTTTGTATTCCAATGATTGACTAGCTTTGGTAGGTTTTAGGATTTTGACCTTGCCCTCATCGTCTTATTTACTACCATCGCAACCAACTTCATCCATTCATTTCATTCATTCTTCAATGAATACATAATGAGGCATACATTTCCACCACACATCAACAACTCACTGCTAGTAATTCTTTTCAAACTTGATAAAAAAATATGAAGTGACATAATTTTTCAGCGATTCACCTCAAATAAAATCCATTCATTCATCAATGAACAAACAATGGGGCATACATTTCCATCACACGTCAACAAATCACTATTGGTAATTCTTTTCAAACTTGCTAAAAAAAAAACTCGCTGCCAGTAATTCTTTCAAACTTGCTAAAAAAAATCAAGTGACAAATCATTTTTCAGTTGTTCTCCTCAAATCTTAAAAATTTCACATGTGTTTCTTGGATTTGAACCTACCATTTCATTTATTGTTTAATAAAACCACTACATCCAACAAAAACAATTACAAACAATTGAATATAACTAGAAAATAAAAAGAGTCCACCCTAATAGTTATACACAAGGAACTCTCTTCCAACTAGAGGAATTTCCTTCTTGGTTAACGAAAACACTACGATATATATTAAGGCAACGAAAATCACATAATGACTGTCAATAAAATGTCAACTTCGTCTCCCCCTTATACATGCACCTTATCTTCTCTAAAATTTTGAGTCTACAACAAACAAGTCATTTTCCAACTACCCATGTGTTGTTTGTTGGGAAATTAGTCTCCTAGTGCAAGTATGGTTTTATCTGGATACTTATGCCAATACTTTACAAATCACTCATTGAGAAAAGGTTGATATAAAGAATCAAACAAAACAATTTCAGCTGATACTGGGAAAAGAAATCCTGCAATCCATAAAGATTACCACTGATAAATGATCCCCTAAGTACATGCATTCTATTGCCAAACACTTATACAGAGTTGCTTTAAATGGCCCTTGGCATTTTGTTTTCAAGCCATAATCCATTTGTGGTAGCATCTAGGAAATTTCTAGACTCATTGTTGAAGAGAGTTTCAATCTTAGCCAAAACTTTATATAGATTTTCAATTGTTGTTCTACTTAATTTTGTGGGGTCATTTAGATGGGAGAATATATTCCATGCTCTAACAAAGTTTCTCTTTCTCTTTATGGTTCCTGCTATTTACTCCTAGAGAAAAAAAATGTGGGAAGTACATTGGTCTTCCAAAACATAAGGCCATAAAACAACAAGATACTAAGCAAATTGTTATTTTTCATTAGTCAACAAACAACACTCAAAACACATATTTGCACAACATAAAAGGGTGAAATCACAGAGGTGGGTAACACTTTCGTGACAATCTGATCTCCAAAAATCCGACAAACATTGTTTCGGCCGAACTAATATACTTTTTCGGTCGAAAGGTATTTTTTTTCAGCTGAACGAACACTGGAACGTCAAATTGAACGGTACAGTGACGACACCTTTGTTTTTTGTGTAGAAATTTAGTCGGACGAATTTTTTCCATCTGGCAATATGTTTCCGGCCGAAATATATTCAGGCCGAAAACTTCTTTCGGCCGAAAAATTGTTTATATATCACCCGCACAACGTTATTGTAACGTTTTTCCCACCTCTTCCCGAGTGACTGATTGTGAGTGATTGTGAGCGGTCTTTGTGTTGGCGTGGAGGTTGTGTTGGCGAGCGCAGTCGTTGTGTTGGCGGGCGCGGTCATTGTGTTGGCGAGTGGTCGGGTTGTTTTCTTGGCGGGTCGAGATACAGGTAAGTTGTTTAGATTAGTTATGATTATGTTTTGTTATTTAGATTATGATTATGTTATAGTGTTTAGATTATGTTATGTTGATTAGATTTCTATAATGTTGTGTTTTTATTACTATAATGTTGTTTCTTTATGTTGTTTCTGAGTTTTTGTTTTTACATCACTGTTTTTCTAGTTTAGTACCCTAGTTTAGTTCCAGTTTAGTACATGAATCTAGCCAAGTCCCCGCTGAAAACAATCACCCCTAGAGACTCTTCAGTCATACTATCCATTCAACAGACTCCTCTGAAACTCGCCATATCATTCACAGAGTATTTTTTTCTCTTTGGCGGAGTCTTCCCGGTTTACAAGCCAAACCAGTGTTAAAAGAGTCTGAGTCTTCCAATATTAATTTGTAGTATAAGAAAATAAAAATATTAAAATTAGTGTTAAAATCATAAATGAAGAAACAATAACCAAGCCCTCTATATGACTCCAGAATATTCAACTATAAGCAAAAACCTGTGTATTTAAGCATGCATTCAACTATAAGCAAAAACTTGTTAACCATTAGGAAAGCAGTCTATTTAAGCAAGAACCTGTGTATAGAACGAAAAAGCATTGTATTTAAGCCTGCATTATTGTACCATCAAGAAAGCACATAACAGAGTTTTAAATGATGTTCTACTTCTATGTTAATCTGTTCATTTTGTGTGATATTGCTTGGCCACAGGGCTTGGTCGTGGGGGGCAGCCCTGTGGCCAAGCAGTGGGCACACCAAGGCTGAATAGTGTGCCCAAAACCTTTAAATTTCATTTTTATTTATAATTTATTTTTAACTGTAATTTTAAATTTTAAATTTAATTTATATGCAGTCTGTAATTTTAATTGTAATTTTTAATTTCAATTGTAATTTTTTGTTTTTTTATTTTTTATTTTAATTTAGATTTAAATTTTAAATTATATGTCTAGCCAAGCCGTGGGCACGCCAACGGCTTGGCCACAAGGTTGGACCCCTACAGCCAAGCCACAATCCACTGGATTGTGACTTGGTCGCGGGTCCATCCCTGTGGCCAAGTCGTGGGCATGCCAAGGCTGAATAGTGTGTTGTTGTACACCCTAGTAAACCGATTTAACAACAAAATTATTCAAATGTCATTTGGGATGTGTGTTGTCCTAAAAATAGGCAGAAATGATAGGTGACCAAGGCCATTTTGTGTCTAGCTTATTTTGAAATGTCAGAAATGTTTTCAAATCTTGATATCACCTGTCCAAATTAATTGTGCCTTGTATATTAGCAGTTTTCCACTTAATCTGATTAATTTGAAATGTTTCAACTAATTTCTTAAATTATTATTAAGCTGCAGTTAGTTGAACTAAATCAGCTAAAAATAGATATAGATATGAGTAACTGTTTGATCAGTTTTCGAATTGTTTGATGAACATGTGATTGGTTTGTGTAATTTTTCAAAAKATTACATTCTGATTATAAAAAAGTTATAAAATTTTGTGCATAAATGTGTTATATAGTTTGGTACAGGTAGAAGAAATMTTTATGTTTATTTCAAATTTGTTAATATTTGTACATTCTGATTATAAGTGTTATAAAATTATGTGCATAAATGTGTTATATAATTTGGTACAGGTAGAAGAAATCTTTATGTTTATATTTATGTTTATTTTCAATTTGTTAAAATTAGTATCCAGATTTTAGATTTATGTTTGTATTTATGTTTATTTATGTCGCATATGTTCTCTCTTCAATGGCCGCAGCTCCCTCTTCAATGACCGCAGATTTCTCTTCAATGGCGGCTTCCTCTCATAGAGGATCAAGACGTAATGGATTTGCCCAACACGGTTTTTCTTATCATCCATGCACGGTTCCTCTCGCCCCCGGCCCTTCGGGTAGCATCCCAACATCCTACAGTGAGGCGGTTAAATCAGAAACCTCAGTTCGCTCCTTCCCATCTGTCTCGTGCTCAGTTAAAGAAGCTTCAACGATCTCTCTTCTCATGGGCCAGGAAGATGAAGATGAGGAAGCTTACTTCTGGGAAAATGCTTTAATCTGCCGATTCAATGGACTTTGGCCGCGGCTTGTGGATCTCAATGGCTGGATCTCAACCCACTGGAAGCCTCTCATCAAGGAAGATTTGTTCATTCACCCCTGCCCGAAGGGTTTCTTCATTGCAGAGTTTGATCTGGCAGCAGATCGGAGTTTGATCCTAGCCTCTTGCCCTTGGTTTTGGGGAAACTCAGGTTTGTACATGATGGGTTGGACTCCTTGCTTCAATCCTCTGACTGTTGTTCTTTCTTCTGCTCCAGTTTGAGTCAGACTTCTGAATCTTCCCTTGCATTTTTGGGGCGAAACTTCTCTTCGAGATATTGGATCAGCATTAGGAAAGTTTTATTTTGCAAGCAAAGAAACTAGAATTCATAGCACCACTTCATATGCCAGAATCTGTGTGGAAATGGATTTTAGCAAAGGGTTTCCAGCAGAAATTATTTTGGGTTGCAAAAACTACACATGGACCCAAAAGCTAGACTATGAAAGAATCTCACTGCGTTGTAGGGCTTGTTTTGATACAGGGCATATAGTAGCTCAATGCACTAAGGGGAACAAGAAAGCGGGAAAGCAACAACGCAAATCAACATGGTGGGAAGGCTCCAATGAATATCATCAACTAATTATTACAAACATCCGAAAATCTTCTCTAGATTCAGACCCTCTAAGCCTTGATTCCAAAGGCACGTCTACTCTGGAGACACCTCTGAATCATTCCAAGAACGTCTCTCAATCGAAGAGTAAAGCTTCAACTTCTCTTGATCCGGGAATAGAAAGTATTAAGGCTTCAGACACTCCTGATACAAGAATAGAAAGAAAGGTACCCTTCAGCCCCCCACCTCCTTCAAGTTGGGCAGACGAGGTCGATAAAGACGAAAAAGATGAAGCAGCATTGACATCCCCAAAGAAAGCAAGTCCCCCAGACCAGGAAAATAAGGGGATAACTGAATCAACAACAACATCACTACCTGCCAAAGAAGGTTGGACAACAGTTGAGAAGAGGAAAAAGACACCACCAGAAATACAACCAATGATGACCAAAAGTCGATCCGGAAAGAAAAAATAACCAAGAGTTTCTTTAGTCAACTATTAGGCCGTCAATTTGTTTGAATTTATTCATGTAAGGAATCACGGAATGTAGTTTATTTGGATAACTGGAAACACAGGAAAGTGCACTTGAAATCTGGTAAGATAAATCGGAATCTATACTTGGGATCTTTTTTTCTATGTACTTTTTTCAGGACAAAAATCTGCATCCCTTGAAAAGGACAGCAGCGTGTAAAAATTGTAGATGGTTGTGCGAAGGATGGCTGGAACATATGCTGAAACACAGTGTTGTAACATATGTTGAAACACAGTGTTGGAACATATGTTGAAACACGGTGATGGAACATATGTTGAAACACAGTGCTGGAACATATGTTGAAACACAGTGCTGGAACATATGTTGAAACACAGTGTTGGATGTTGAAACAGTGCTGGAACATATGTTGAAACACCGCTGTAACAAATGTTGAAACAGTGCTGAGACATATGCTGAAACAGTGCTGAGACTTATGCTGAAACAGTGACTGGAGATTCGGCACTTAATTTTAATCTAGTTCTATCAGAAGACATACAGGAACTAGTTCAGTTCATTAGTCTATAGCTATAGAAGTAGAAAGGTTCAGAAAGACAGACCCGAAGAAATTCGAGGCCATTTTGTAATCGGATCTGTGGCTAGTCCACCCCATTAATATAATCTATAACCGTTTCTGTTAAAAAAAAAAAATTAGTATCCAGATTTTAGATTTGATATGTGCACATTTGTTTTTGTCTAGTTTAGATTTAAATACAATATTTTATTGACTGGTAATAGTTATGGTGTATTAATTGACCACATAATTTATTAAGTGGTTTAATT
>SNQJ01S0037560.1:40664-52610 GCA_010110895.2 Picea sitchensis | reverse complement strand
AAGTCAATGCTCTCAAATCTAGGATAGAAAAGATGTTCAACTCTTCTTTAATTAGTGCAATAGTAATAAAATAAAATTCTCAAGATAGAAGAGATATCCAAATTAATTATAGGTAATGTTTATACAATAAAATCTTGAGATAGAAGAGATGTTCAACTTTTTTTTAGTTTGTGTGATAATGATAAAATAAAATGCTCAAAATGATGTGACAATAAAATAAAACCTTATAATGGAAGAGATGATCAACTCTTCTTTAATTTTATCATGTAGTCATTAAAAAAATATTCAAAGCTAGAAGAGATATTCACCTCAAAGTTCATATACCCTTAATAAAATAAAATCTCAAAATGAAAGAGATGTTTTTAACTTTTCTTTAATTTTGAGAACAATAATTAAAAAAAAATTATTCAAAATAAAAGATATGTTCAATTCAATTTTAATTTATATAATGCTCGTAAAATAAAACAAAAATCAGAATGAGTTAAAATTTGAAACAAGATATTATTACAATAGAAAATATAAAATATGTTTAACTTTTTTTTAAATTAATGCAATATTATTAAAATAAAATGGAAAAAAAAAATACTATTGAAAAAAGTAAGTGTTCAATGGAAATGGTGTTTAACAATTTTTTATTTTAAAATAAAATGCTCAAAATACAAAAGGTATACAACTCAATTTTGATTGGTGTAATGCTCATAAAATAATTTTGATTGGTGTAATGGTTGAAAAACACAGATAAAATATGGTTGAACCATATTTTATCTTTGTTTTTTAAGAATGATATGGAGTTTTTTATACATACCATTTTTATAAATATTCTATTTGAAAATATGGTTGAACATAGTCAAAACAAGTTATCAAATTCTGGAATGTACTTTCAATGAAAAATAAAAAAAAATTATGGAATGTACATGTGCCACTTGTTTAAAAACATTGTAATAGTATTCCATCTTCAATTATTCATTCATGATCGACTTTGGACATTTTTCGTTTTCTAACCTTTTTTTTTATTGAACTTCTATTATCTTTATGTGCGCTGCACATAACAAATGATTATATTGACAACTTGTGACATTTGACTGGTACTCTTGAAAGTGAACATGAATATCGATTTAATGGGTTTCTTGAAAAAAATATCCTTTCAATACAATGGATCATCTTTCATATATAAAATCATTATCATCAAAATCTTCTAATAGTCTCATATTTTGTTCTGTGCATCGCATCAAATAATATTTCACGTTTTCAGTGTTGTCTACAGGTGAAACCATGGCAAAAACATCTCCTGCAAATAATTGGATATATTGGACAACAAATAGTTTGTGTTAGATTATCACATAAGTACATCTACAAGTTATTTGAAAAAATTTAAACATAAAAATTACCTTCTCTAACAAGATCAGAAACTCTATCGCCATCAACTGACACTATAGTTTCATTTGATTCCATCTCCTCTGAGCTTGCAAGTGGAATTTTTCTTTTTACACTAAGTTCGGTATGTCTCCAAGCTTTAATATATCTTGCATTTTCGTTTTCGCAAATATCTATGGATTATGTGTCCTCTATGCAAACTGAACAAAAACAAGACTCATTTCTTCTATCAAATGCAAACACATTTTGAAAATGTTTTGTTTTAATTGAATGTATTTTTCGTGTCCCAGGTATTGTACTAGCGTCATATGAGATTGATCTATTTACATCTTGGATTCCAACATACCAAAAAAACCTACACAAGATAAGAACTTGTTAACTTGAAATCTCTCAAGAAAATTATTGAAGTTTGGATATAAATTTGAACACATTCAAATAAAAATATCATGTGTACATGTGTAACATTTATATATAGACACACCTGCGCACATCCCTTGACGGATTATATTCATGGCTTAGCGCCATTTTGCACCATTCAACAACTTGTTCAGTGGATTCAAATCAATCGGCATGAGGGTTCATCTGATACCTTCGAAGTGCTTGGTTTATACATGCACCTGCACCGTCATGCTCTCATTTTCCATGACCAATCTCAAAAAAAATCCAACAATGTGTAATGTTTAATTTTTTATGAAGACAGCATAACCAATAGAATGATCGTGAAGATTTGAACTGACCCACACACCCATCTGACCATATCTAATGTCGATCAAATCTAATTTCGCGTTCTTTCAATGAATCATAAAATTTATCAAAACAATGTTGTACATAATGTGTGTCGTGTGCTCGATCATCACTTATATAAAAGTGATATTCTTTAATAACATGTCGATTGTCGTTGGTACTTTCTATGTTATCAAGACTTCTTTGAGCATGTCTATGTAGAACGCGGAAAAATATTGTGACTTGATCAGAATGATAACATTCACTCTGTATTTCTTTTTGTGCAGTGAATGTGTAATTCTCTGCAAAATCAACTACAGATAAAATTGTCCCTGGGGGAAACACTTCACGGGATTGTTTGAATTGTAGATCTTGCCATTGAGTTCTATGTGAATGCTTGGTTTATTTATAAATTTCTTCCTCAAACTTCTTCAAAATATCTATCACACAGATTTTATCTACCTTCAAATCAATCCGTTTGGAAATAAAATTTGAAAAATGTGGAGTCGTGTTGTTGATATATTCATATCTCTTCCAATTGACTCTTATATTAGAAAATGATTGATCATTCATATCAATATGATACTTTGAATGAAACAAACTTAGATTTTCACAACGATCACATTTATTTCCACCAACACATTTTTTTTTGTAAAATAAATCATCTTCTTCTCTTTCACATAGAATTTCAGATATAAAAACATGGAATGTGGAAGGAGGAGGTGAACCTGGCCATAAAGTTTTACCAAAATCCAAAAAAATGTTGTAATACAACTCAAATTCCACATGATAACGACAACAACAAGTGTCACGAACAGTGATGGGTCTAACAAACCATGGTTTTTGTTGCACAAATGTATTGATGGAAATTTTAACTTCTTTGTGCTCTTCTTTGAACTTATTGAACAATTTTATTTGTGTCATTGGAAATAGAGTTGTTTAATAAATGTTTTGGATGTTCTTCATATTGTTGTTGTGTTATTCTCCGTCGCAACACATCCCTTGTATATGGTGAAACGTCGCAACACATCCCTTGTATATGGTGAAACACGATATTCTTCCAACCAACAATTACGGGCCAATGCTTTAACGTTTTCTGCAAGTCTATCTTTGTAGGGTTGTCTAGAAATCACTGTGCAACAAGCGAGTTCATCATTTGCATCTATTTTCAATCAAATTTTTCTATGTTTGTGTAATGTTTTTCTTGACTTTCCCATCGTTTTTTCCATGTTTCTTATCAAACAATCTTTTATATTACTAGATGAAACAACTGTTGTTTGTATCACTCTACATGCAACACTGACATCTTTTTTTCGAGATTTTCTAAAATCTTTTAATACACTAGTTATATTGTCAAAGACATTATGTTTCACCTTTGTATCCTTTGTCGACTTTTGAATACCCAATAATGATGTAGCTTCTTTTAACTTTCTTGACTTCATTAAACAAAGTAAAAGTTGAGCTTGTATTGTTACTGATTCATGTTTGAAAAAAGTATTATACATATTCTTAGTTCGATATCTTATATAATGCTTATCTTTTTTCTTCCCAAATTTCTTAGTATCAACATTTTCTAATATTTCATCATCAATGTTGATAGATTCTCCTGCATATTTCAATTTAAAGTTTATATTAAAAAACATAACCCAAACACAAATTCACTAAACTATATATACTTGAGTGTTTATCTTGTATTATCTAAATTTATGTACATACCTATAGGTGATTCGTCTTCTGCTTCAATTTTGGTTTCAACGTCTTCTGCTTCAATTTCAGTTTCAACACCTTCTGCTTCAATTTCGGTTTCAACGTCTTCTTCGACATTATGAGACAAATCTATTTATGTTTTTTTTTAAACATCAAATTGTAATTACAATCAATTATATTATTTACAATATTTTAAATTTGAATTCTATACTTTGAATTTTATACTTTCTGAATATAGTCCTAATGTGTGTCGTGTGCTGGATCATCATATGTCCATGCATACCTGGTTGAACTTCTTCTTGTTGAAAATCTCTATTTACATTATCATCGTTTATTTCTTCAATATTTGCACGTTCTCGTTTCTTTCTCCAATAATGCTCTTTCCTTTGTTCGTTTTGGCGAGTATCATCTCGAGTGCGATCAAATTTTCTCTTGTGCAAACTTTTGTTTCCCATGACTTTTATAGTTATCTGTAAAAAATATGTTCAACAAATACTTCACCTTGAAAAAATGCTCAACATTTATATTTCAACATATAAATTGTTATTCCAATAAAAACTTGAACAAACATCAATTACCTTATTCAACAAAAACCAAAAAGATGATTCGAAACTTTGTTTAGGTGCTCTAGAAAACCATCATGTATCGATATCGATCCTCTGATTAAGCCTATGGAACAGAGGGAAGAAATAAAGAAAGGAAAGAATACAGCTGTAATCAGTAATAGAAATGTTTTGAAATCCCTATCCCTGAGCTCATATATGTCCGTCCATCCGATGAATTGTGTTAAATGTGTTCGACCGAAAACATATTTATATGAATTGGCAAGAAATGAAACGATTCGACGTGTCTTTTCATTTTTTTCGACCGACGGAATTTGCTCAACACGCTTTCGGCCGAAAGAAGGTTTTTTCGGCCGAAAACCGTGGAAATCGTTCAGTTTTGACGGTTTTCGTTAGAATTTAATCTTTCGGCTGAAATAATATTGTTTCGACCAAAAGATTATTTCGGCCGAAAACATGAAATTGGGACTAAAAACAAAAAACAGAGAATTTCCCCAAGCTTACCTGAACTTCGGAGGTTGCAGACTCCTACAAATACTGAGAATTTGGTTTCGAAAATGACACCAACATTTCCAAAATTGAATCTACTTTCAATTCCTATAATTTGTTTTCATTTTCATTATTTTTATCTAATTTTATTTAATTAAAAAAAAATCACTGCATAATATTTTCAGCAGACTTTATGATTCAGTGAAATGAAATATCGGTATCTCTAAAAATATACAGTGAAAATTTTAGAAAAAATTATATGCATAATCCTTAAATTGTTCTTTTCAAAAGGGTATATTTAGATTTTATGTTTAAGTAAAACTTGATACAAGGTGTATAAAAACATGTGTTTAAAATCCACAACGTTTTCGGCTTGGTCAACTTCAAAAAATTCTAGAAATTATAATATTCATCCGTTAGATTCAAAATTATAGTCATAATAAAATAGAGTCTCTGGAGATTGTTTCAGTATATTTCGTTTCTTAAAAACATAAGTTTAATAATAGATACATTGTTGTGGGAAAAAATAACGCATTATCATTCATTTCATGTTTAAGGAACATATTGTTAAACAATTGTCAAATTGACATATCAAATCTTGATAAAAAAAAAATTGAAAAATAGTCATTGGAAAGCTAACAAAATTCTTCACAAGTTTTGTTTTTACTGTAAAGTGAAATTCTAAATAAAAAAAATTACTTTTGTACGCCGGAAGTTGAAGAACTTGTGAAAATACAGTTTTTTTTCTCATAAAACAAGCAAAAGTGTTACCCATATTCATGATTTCACCCAAAAGATTAGATAGATTTGGGGATTTTATAGCCGAACACAATAGACAAAGAAATTCAACATTTCATACCGACTGCTTGCAAGGTGACATGGGCATTGTCATGTTCAAGGTGTCTCAATTCACCATTTCTTCTTTTCATTTGAGAGAAACCATTAACTAATCGACCCATTGACCTACATGCTCATACTTCTAAAGCGAGTGCATAGTTGATTTTGGTTGTACCCATCACATTGTTAAAGATGATTCCCTCTTTACTTCATTAAATAATTTTTCAAAAGAAAATATATTTGTTGTAGATGATTATGCACTTACTGTGGTTGGTTGTGGTAGGATTGAATGTGAGAATGGAGTGATCATTGTTGTACATGTTGCACCAAGTTTGAGTGCTAATTTTTTATTTGTACCCCAACCAGTGTAGAGTGGCTAGAAGGTTGAATTATGCCTGATAGGTTTGGTGTGAAGGATATTAACAATAACGTTGGTTTTGTTGCATTCTTGACTATAAAGATAAATTTTATAATTTCTATGGCTTACCTAAGCAGGGGAATGGACCGACTACACTCTTAGCCAAGAATGGAAACCGAAGTAGAATTTGGCATGGGAGACTCGCATGTCTAAATTTCCAAAGTAAGAAAGTAATGATCAAGTTCAATATGGTTAAAGCATTACCAAAGGTAGTTCCCTTTTACGGTGCATGTGAAGGGTGTTTGCTTGGAAAACAACATCTGGATGCATTTCCATAAGAAAGTCTTGGTCTAAAACAAAGACTGGACTGGAACTTATCCATAGTGACCTTTGTACAATAAACTAACCATCATTAGTTGGTGCTAGGTATGTTTGACATCCATTAATGAACTTTCCACGCATAGTTGGGCATCCAATATTTCTTGAAGAATAAGGGCCATGTCTCTGAACAGTTCAAGGAATTTAGGGCAATAGATAAAAAGTGACATTGTCAATCCATGGAATATCCAAGATCTGATAATGGAGGAGAATACGTGAGAAAAGTATTTGACAGCTCCTTGTCACAAAATGGTATCTCTTAGTAGAGATATATGCCTTACATGCCTAAGTAAAACATTGTTTATGAAAGGTAGAACAAAACTTTCGTTGAAATGGTGCAGTGTTTCCCACATGCCAAAGGTATGTTGGATAGATTTTGATGGTGAGGACTTAAGCGTGATTGAAGACCTAGAGGACATGATTAAAAATACTCTTTAATAATGACAAAGATATGCCAATGCTACTTCCATTTATGCAAAGTTATACTTTTGACCCATACAAATGCTTAAACACAAGAACATAGGCACTTCGTTGCTTAACACAATTAGTGTGATAAGATCAGATGTCTCGACTGTGAAGGAACATCACTAATAAGACCTCGCATTAGCCAAAAAAAATTCTTTAAACAAAGAATTCGGCCACATCTAACATTTGCATTACAGTTTGACATAATGAACATGTCACACATTAACAGTCGTCACCATAATCTAACATAGTATGATCCTCATAAAATCTCTTAAGAGTTTAAGACGTTATATTTATAAGTAAGCAACATGCTTTTGTTGAAAGTTTGTTTGAGAATTTAGGAGAAATGAACTTAAGAAGACAAGAGACTGGAAGCATACATAATTGTCCATGACAAACCTATTCATTGTTACAACATTAGATTTTGTCGAGTTTGGTTGGAAAGAATGACCATGCTAGCACCTTAGATGTTTCCATTGACCAATGTCATTGGATCTAACACCAATATAACGTGATATAGATCATCAAAGATGTCACAATATCATCATATTCATGAAAGAGTGATCAATATTGACAAGTTCTAATGCCGGGCCACTCTTCTATTTGTTAGTGTTGACATTCATTATATCTATTGGGTGTGGTTCTACAATCATAATAATTCTCATTGTAGTAAATTAGAGAGAACCTAACCACATATGAGACCATGTCAATATAATGTTAACATTTTGAGTGTTTCAAGTTTAACTATTAAATTTTGGTTTGGATAAGACAAAGGAATGAAGTGGAAGCCAAACACAGGAATGGTATCTACTTGTGTATTTTCATGCATTTTTCATTTTGAGTTCTAAAGTGATTGGATTTGAGATTTTGTAAGCTTGGCGTGTTGGCAGCTTCAATATCCATTACTTAGGAATATGGAAAAGAGATCGTAGAACTCATTCAAAATTAGGGCATGTTATTTTCAAGAGCATAAAGTTCACATATTTGCAAATTCTCCATCTATATGTCCCAACTTGTGTAAGTATGGTTGTTTTGGGTGTAAACGTTGGAAGAAGAATGAAGTGAAAGGGAGTCAAGTGAAACTAGAGATGATGAGCTCTTTTATTTATTTTTGGGGAAGGATTTAAGGTACATTTCCATGTGGCTATTGTTAGATTTCAAAGTAGCAATAAGATAATATAAGATAATTCCATTAATGTACAAAACAAAATGACCCCGGGATTAGGTCAATGGGACTCAAAAGCACATTCAATGTAGGTACTTTGACTAGGCTCGCAACAATGTCATTTTTAGATGTGGATAATTTACCTCCAACATATATCATGTATACCATGTGACACATGAGCATCAACCCCCCCAAGTCAAAATCGAATATACGAGTTTCTGGAAGGAGAAATTGTTGATAGGGCGTGGTTTCCTCATCCATATCATATAAATTCCATTTTAATTTCTATTTAAAGTAGGTATATCATGATTAGAGGGATCTTAGGAGTGAATTCTAGATCTGGTGGAAGGTTGATAGGATCGTGATGTATTTTTTTGGCACCAAATAATTGTTTTAAGAATAAATCGAAAACCTCAATGGATCGTAGGAAACCGTTAAGAGATTTAGGGAGAAGATCATGGATCCGAAGTGATCCATGATGATGTATTTTTTATATATAAATTGTAAGTATGTTGTGTGTATGGGGCTGACAACAGAATGAGAATCGGGACAGCCATGGCGCCATGTAATGATTGAGTGATAAATTTTAATATAACTCTTATTTTCTATTGATGTATTTCTGTGTGGAAATAATTCATTGTTTGAATTGATAGTGAGGTTTCAAAACACAATAGAATCTGGTGAATATATTCTAATGTGTATTTGAAGTGTTGAGAATTGAATCGTGACTCAGTTTAGATCGTGGCACATTTCAAGTTTTAAATTCGTCGGTATTAATCCACGAACCTGTTAAAGAAAGTAGAACCAATATTCTATTAGTTTATTAGTTGGGAATTCATTGTTGCACGTTTGACGAAGTGATCTGGACGCAAGAGTGAATCGCTACATCATAGATATTTCACTCCCCATGTGAAATTGAGATCTCAAGTGGATTAATTATGGTTTGAGAAAGGCAATAAATGAATCTGAAATCGCAGCCCAAAGATCCCTTTAAGAAATATAAGAAGAGTCATGGGCCCATAACCCACAGGTTCGAGGTATGAAGAATCGCCCTCTATCACCATCTCCAAAAATCATCCAGACAACCCAATAAAAGGTGCAATGGGAGATAAAGTCACAATAGATACTTTGACATCAACATAATTGTAACTGAAACTACCTCTACAACTTATCTATATTGTAAGTTTTCCATTCTTGTCAATAAAAAAATTTAGGTTCTTTGGTTAGGCTTGTAAGCATATTTAAGTCAAGAATTTTCATAGAGGGATGAGGGAAGACTTCATTATAAGTTCAAATAATCTCCTTTTGCATCCTCGAAAATAATTCCCCAAGAAACTTTTGGGTAGTCCTCCAATTCCAAGGATGGTGCCCATTTTAAATTGTGGGGTATGGAATTAGTTCACCTATCCCTGTGAGAATTGAATTGACGACCTACACAATATGTTGGATTACCAACAACATCATGTCGACAATGGCACCAATGCAAAGCCTCTAAAAATGTTTGGAACATTTGTTCCACACTCGAGCACTTATCCAAGAGCGAGATTGATGGTAAATTGTTAACCCCAATTGACAAACGAGGGAAAAATATGTCACGATTGAGATTTGAACATGGGTGAGGATGATAACAACTTCTCCTCTTAACCACCCAATATAAACATGTAATATCCCAATTTTTACTCCTTGAAAAATTTGTAAGTGAAATTTTAAATACTTTGTATGGATATTTTATATTTTTGCTACACCAACACCATGGAGTAGATATATTGTGGTGTTGTCAATATGTAAGCTTTTTATTTTGCAGAAACAAAGAAGAAGATCAAGATTAGTTGAGTTTGAGCGTCTGTAGGGGCTATGATACCACAAGCGGAGAAAAGAGAGGGGGTCTAAGGGGAGGTTTATGCCTAAAAACGCATACCTTATGTCACTTTGAACCTTCACCCATTTCAAAAATTGAGTTGCAAAGTTAAAAGAGGTTAAGAGGAGTGGCGGAAACAAATTCTTCAATCTAAGCCACCATTTCCTAAAATCTAGCAAGTTGTCTCCCTTACATTCTTGGAACTAGAAAATAATTTGAATTTGAATTATCTTGCCATCATGCATGGCTGGGAAATTCGAATGGGAAGGAAGAGGTTATTAGAAAAACGAGGAGAGATATTTTCTGGGTTAGACAACAAAAAAAGAGATCCAAGTCCATATAGGATAGACCAGCCATGAAAGAAAGCGTGTAGGCTTAGAAAAGTGCCAAGAAACCAAGGGGGATTCTGCATAAGCTTGGGATACCATGCTGGACCTTTCTATGCACACATTGAATAGCACTAAAAGGAGGATTTTTTGAGCTATTGTGCAACAGAGAAGGAGGTCCTCCTTGTGTTGTGTGGGGCAGGTAATGTGGGTGCCTAAGCGTTGCTCTATCCTCAAGAATCTCGGTAGTAAAAATCACTTGGTTTGGACTTGTTTAGATTGAAATTCAGAATGTTTCTTGTCCTACTTCACCCTGGTGGTATCATAGCCTGTCTAGGGTGTGGTGTCCACTATGTACTACCTACGGTTGGGTGAAATCGCTTGCTCATCTGGTTGTTTTATCTGTAACTCCAAACAGATAAGTTTATTTGTGCTTATACATTTGGATTATATCATTGTGTGGTAGTGAAAATTATGGTTAGATAACTGTTTGATGTCTTAATTTTAATTTTGGGCCTCCTAACTGGTTTAAATTTACATTTAGGGGCCTTGAAACTGTTGTGATTCTTCTAGTTTGGAAACCATAAGAGATGCATACATTTGTTGTTCACTGCTATGTTTTTATTCCAATCCTTTGTCCCATCTGGCAAATTACAATGCCAATTCTAGTATGAAAACAACTTAACACAACTTTCATTCTTTTTTGGCTCTGAGTTCTTTCTTTGACCATATGTCCTCAATCATTGTGTTTTCTATTCACACCCAATCTCTCTCCTTGATATTTCTGGTTTATGTTTATTATTCACTTTCATCCTAGTTTATTCTTGTGATGTTGTCTTAGACCTAGACTAGACATTCTTTGTAACTTCTTCATACTATGCTTAATCTTAGTGTACCTAGCAATCTCGTTGGTGGCTTTTGGTCATTTTTGGACTTTTTTTTTCAATCATAAGAATATAAAATTACATTGTTTCCTAAACTATAGTATAGGTGGACTTTACTTATGGAAATCAGAAGCCAAATTAATTACTATTAGGGATTCCTAGAATTAGAATTGAATCATTTTTTATAAAAAGCACATCCTAGGGCATTTTTCCATCGATTCTATACTCAGTCTCGACCAAGGTATAGTGGTCTAAAAGGTAAGAATGGGTGACGCAATTATAGCATGGATGTGGGTGTGGCATCGATGTAGCAACACCATTTGTTACCCATGATTTTGGTCATCATGATGATGTATTGATGATGGTGTACTCAGGCTCTTCATAAGAACTTTCTCCTGAGAAAATTTACTTTCTTCTCTTTCCAGAAATATCATTTTTGAAAGAGGTTCGCAGGCTACTAGCATATTTCCCTGCGAGAATGTATGATTCTCGCAGGCTGCCTTAAGCTAGGGTGCGATAATGTATGATTCTCGCAGGCTTCCTTAAGCGAGGGTGCGAGAAGTTCGCACTGTGTTGAACTGCTAGGGTGCGAACTCTTTCTTAAGCAAGGAAAAAGATAAATTCTCGATGCTTCTAGAAGGGAATATTCTAGAAGGATGAGATGGCATTCGAATGCTTATCTAAGTACTGGATTCCCTGATATTTTGGGATCATTCTTATCCAAGTAACTAATCCATTCTCTCCTATATATTGAGGGAATTCTCATGGAAAAGGTTAGAAGCAAACAAGCAAGAGATTCATTGGAGAATTAGTGAAAAG
>SNQJ01S0037559.1:141096-158811 GCA_010110895.2 Picea sitchensis | reverse complement strand
TGAAGAGGCTTGAGTTAAATTTTGCCCATGTGGAAATGGGTTTGTTAACACGACAGGCTGCTAATGTGCCAATAACTTCTGGGACTCCGCAATCCGAGGGAACAGGTGAGCCGGATGGTCTTCTATGCAAAGGTTAGATGGATACTTTGACTTCTTATTTTCTATGTTTCCCCCGCTATCATTATTGGTAGGTTTCTTATCCCCCTTACCCTTCTTTCATTGTTTCTTCTTTCCATCAAGATGTTGGGTGGCCTTTAGGTTTGTCGATTGCACATTGTGTACATCCAAAGTTTGAGTAGGGGGAGCAGTCGAACCAGTGGTCTGGCTGGCCATTGTCTGTTGTATTGATAATTGTTGTAATTGATTTGAAATTTGATCAGTGGGCTTCGTTTGTGCTGAACAAAAAATAAAATCGGCATGTGGTCCAGATCTCTGTCCGGTCTTGTCAAGTATCGACCGTGGTGCATCTGGAAAAACTTCGTAAAGTAAACCAAACTGAGAGTAAATCATTTCTAGTTGTTGAGATCTCATTATCGCTTCTTCTTCTTAAAAGACCCTCAACATTGCTACGTATTTTGATAACTGAGGTACCAAAGAATTAAGGAACCACTCAAGAAGGAATGCTGGTGGGACTAGCACTTTTATCAAACTCTTCCGATGTCTCCATTCTTGGATGTGATTGGAGATATGGTCCACCTTTGTCTGCTCAAAGTTGGCCAGCAACTCGGTACCGACATCGTATCTCACAAGTAATTGAAAATGGTTTAAGAAAACCATCGCCAATTTGCCAAAGGAAGAGTATCTTGAGCAGTCGAGCTCAATGTACCATTTTGTAGCACTCCCAATGAGAGTGTGTTGAAACCAATGCAACTGGACGGAGTCGTCTCTCAATGAGTTGGATGACCACCATAAATGGAAGGTAGTCACATGATCGCCTCGATCTTCATTAGGCTTAGCTTCAAACTTTGGAATGTCCAAAGGAAGCTTGGTTGGCATAGGAGGCAAACATGGTTCACGACAGATGGGGTTGTTTAATAACCTTATCAAGTCTGGCAAGTGCAAAGTTTCCAGAAACAATAATTGGGGTTGTTGATTATAACCAGGGAAAAAGGAGCCTGGAGTTTGGATGGCACCAGGTTGCCAGGAAAAGTTAGGTTGTTGTCCAGGGTTCTAGTAATAGCCATGGTCGTGACCAGCGTATGGGTTCTGCACTTGTTGATACATCATTGGCTGACTCCCGTAATAGGACGTAGAAGGTTGGGCTTGCATTGCATTCCAAGTATTTTGGGAAGGGTTTCCCCCTTTCAATCCGACGAGCATAGGTCTTGAGCCTTGCCCAAGGTTCCATTGGCTATGGAAGGGGTTGCCCCCGTTCGACATCCCTGATGAGGGAAATGATCCCTGCCATGGATTCCAAGGTCCTTGTGAGGAAGGAATTCTTGAGTTTGCCCCCTGTGCAGAAATAGTACCCTGCATAGGATTTTTTTGTCCATAACTGGGGTTTCCCCTGGCCGAGACGGTAGCTGATGAAAATACATTGTTACCAAACGCATCGAACAAAGAGAAAGGCATTGAACCTACCAACATGCTATAAGAAGGAAGTCCTTGACTACCTACTCCAAATGAACTATAGTTTACATTCGACCCAGCGGAGTGTTGGTGAGAATGGTCAAGAGAAGGGGATGAAGGAGGTATATGACCCCCTCTGTAAGGGAAATCATTATAGGGAGCTGAAATACCCCCCATGGATCCTTGCAGAGGAGCGTTCAAGCTCCTTTCCCCCAGGCCTAAATTCTGTAGAGTGGAGTAGGAAAGGACATAGTTCATATTGAAGCCAGGCATCCTATATGAGAATGGAGGGCATGTCGCACTCTGGGTGAAAGGAGTAGTGATCGCCACAATAGACGGAATCAGACCATTTCCCGAGGTAGAGGCGGTCGAGACCATAATGGTCCGGATTGACAACAGTTGGTTTGGAGGCAGAAAACCTCATGTATTCATAGTTGTAGAGGGAGTATGAGGATTCCCTAAAGAAGTAGCAGCATTTGTCTCCATCGTTGCTTGTGACACTACTTGACGCTCGTAAGGGTCAACTTGTACGACGATGGGCATCGATCTATCAGTGATCAGAGGGTTATACGGACCAAGAGCTTTCGCTCCAAGGTCAGAAATGGTTGGTTCCTTTGGAATCAAATGTTCTCCTCTCGAATATGGGTCAGGTATAGTTTCTTGTGGCCCAGTCACCTCAAAAGACCCTTTTTGGTCTAGTCTTCACCTTAGTGGTGGCGGGGCTGGCTCCAGATTAAATGACGGTAGACCAAGAAGAATTTGTGACTGGCAGAGCTCCTGATCCTCCATGGTGTGAGAAGATCAATGACACACTAGGGATTTCTATTAATGTTAAATACCAACACACATTAGAAAAATCTCCTATGAGATAAGACAAGTAGATCACTAGCTAGTTGGAAGAATAGTTACACCAACTAACACTAGAGAAACTTACCGGTGCAAGTGAAACTCGAATACAGAAGAACCCTCCAGGTATAATCTACAAAGCGTGGCCCTATGTCTGCCCTAGGTACCATGGTATACCCCCATAGTCACATGTGTAAGTCACTAAGATAAAGGCAACTAGGTTGCCAGTGCACGAACAGTCACCAAGCGGGTACAATCGACAGTCGGGTGGACCGCAATGAGAAAGGTATCAAGATCGAAACCTATCAAGGGTATCGAAAGAAAGTGTTCTGAAAGACGACTGAGGACCTTGAATGAATTCGAGGCCCATGAAGCTCCGTGGTAAATATGATCTACAAAATCCCGAGATAAGCCCTCTATATGTGTTCCCCACTATGCTTGGTCTGGATTTGGAGGGGTTATCTTTGCTACCTTTCTGCACATGACCTATTTTTTAGCCCCTATGTTATAGGGGGCTCCTAGATAACTTTCATGGTTATTGGAATTTCAAGAACTCCCTAGCACAGAGTCCTATGTTTGTTTTTTGTAGCCTTGAAGAGTTTCCTCTCCAACCCTAAATCAAGGCTCTAGCCTAGACTAAATTGATGGACCCTACAAACACAAAGTATAATAACTTTAATTAAGCGTTAATTTTAGGGGTTCTCTTAAGTCAAAGGGAATGAAAGTGAAACCGATGATGTTCTTTAAGAGATGAAAGAGAAGAGAATAAAATGAAACTGAAAACAAACTACTTCTTCTTCACAAATAAAGATTTTCCAATTTAAATTCTTCAACCAAACTTTTTCGTAACTACTTTTCTCAGATCTTTGAAAAGAAAAAACCTAAAACAATATTTTCGCTCGACTACGAGCTACTTAATCTCCTAAGCATTTAGATAAATAACTTAAGAAAAAATTTATTTTTCCTTGATAAATAAAACAACTAACCTAAACTACTTTTACCAAACAAAGAAATGAAAAACTTTTTTTTATTATTATATGCTTCAAAACAAGATACTTGAAAATGAATTCTTTTCTTTTCTTCTAAAGAAAAAAAGGGAAAAATGAAGACAAGACAAGACCAAGAAATGACTTCTGGCCCACTTTAGATCGCAGGGAGTCACTGACAATACCAAATAGGCAGATCAGAACAGACTCACAAGATTTTCTAAAAACCCTAATAAATAAAACACAAGAAATATTTGATGAACAAAATCTATACTTAGGTCATACCTAGGCTATAGACTGCTACAACAGAGACCAATATTAGTTCAAGAAAACCCTTGAGAAGTATGACTTCTGACAGGGAAGAGGATGAATGCCTCTTCTTTAAAAAATATTTTCTCAACACAGGCACGCTACTGACATTTTAGTATCCTGCGTATGTACGCGGGTTGTCCAAAGGTAGTGTGTGTATGTACGCGTGCAAACCCACTATAGGCCACGTACACCTTTGTAAATTTATAAAAATGAAAACAAAAGCCAAGCTGACAAGGCAGGGAGTACTGGTATGGAAGACCATAATCCATTAAAGACTCTGACACTTATAGAAACTCACAAAATGCAATTTAAAAAGTTAAAGCACCCAAAAAGAATATCCCCTAAAAACCCTAGAGGTTTCCCCAGTATGGTTGCCAATTCTGCTATAGTGGGAAAACCCCCTACAAACTACACCAGGATTCTAAAGTGCAAGCAAATATAACCGTATAAAGTCTCCTACTTTTAACAACTATCCCGACATTAACCCACAATCATACATAAAAAACAAAGTATAGGGACCTGGTAATCTTACCTTAAACTCCGCGTTCGGTGTCGATCCCCTTGCGCTCAGTTGTTTCTCGACAACAAATCTCCTCCCAAGGCCAACCTTCATTCACCAAAAGAAAAACAAGAAAATACAAGCATGCATTCTATATATGGATTAGTGGGCTAGATATCATAACCAAAATACAAATAAATCATAAAGATTGAAGACATCATTTGGTGGGATGGAAAAAGTATTTCTTTATATTAATCTCACAAAGTCGCTTACAATATGAGATTGGCAACTGCTCCTCGAACTTGGTCCTAGGATCCTCTTCACTATGCACCAACGGCTTCCACATATTCTTCTCCTCTTCAGTTCTCTCTAGAGAAATGGAAAGGGTTTGCAATGGAGGAAAAAGGAATTCTAGCTCAAACTCACAATGTGGTTTCAAAATATTGGGGCAAAGGGGGAATACTGAAATGGGCAGAGTTTATTTTCTCTCATGCTTCCTCCTTGAATGGGACCCCAACACCTTCTTTTATAGGCAAAAAAGGTAGCTATTTGGTTGGGTGACTGGCTATGGGCGGTCAAAAGGTTAGGTAATGGCCCAAAATCCCGTATCCCTTTGCAATTTTTTTATTTTTTGCACTTTTTGTGAGTGTACGCGGGCTGTAATGGTGCAACAAGCATGTGTATGCATGAAGTAGTGGGGCAGGGTGCATACATCTTCAAAAAAATGTTTTTTTAGAAGAGCTATTCAATGATGGCTTGGAAAAAATAACAAGTAAGATGGCCCGATGCCAGGTATGCATGTCTGGTGCAATTTAGGGTATAACAGGCCTAAATAAAGAACTTCTTCAGAAAGTGCCCATTTACAGGGCCACCAAAAACTTCATCACCCTCTAAATTTTGCAACCTATAAGTGTTTTTTGGAAATGCTTCAGAAATATTGAAGGGACCGATCCAAAGGGATTCAAACTTGCCATGTTTGCCTCTATCATGTCTGGGTGCATCCCATTTAAGTACTAGATCTCCCAGCTAGAAATATTCTTTTCTTTTCTTCCTGTCAAAAGCTTTCTTGATATTTTGTTGACGATCATGTGCTCTGTCCATATCCTGCTATCTATTTTGTTGGACTTATACCAACTCATGTATCCTCCTGATCATGTCATCAGGTTCATCCTAGTAGTCCTGGAATAATGTTTCCATAGGTAGGGAAAGCTGAGAAGGGAAAATGGCCTCAACTCCATAGACAATTTGAAAAGGAGAGGTTCCCAGAGACCTCTTTGTTGTCACTCTGTCAGCCCACAGAGAAAACTTGAGATTTGAATCCCATGCTTTCTTATTGTCCTCTAGCAGTCATTTTATAATCTTTATAAGGATTTTGTTAGAGGACTCTACTAATACATTGCCTTAAGGGTAGTAGGGGATAGAGTGGATCAATGAAATCCTGAACTGCTCACAAAATTCGATCAATTGCTCGGACTTGAAGGATGCAGCATTTTCAGTGATGATTATGTTTGGACAACCATGTCTTGCCATAATATCTTCAAGAAAATCAATGATCACTTTGTGAGAAGCACTCCTTGTGGGAAAAGATTCTATCCACTTGGTGAAATAATATTTTACAGTTAAGATCCACTTATACTGACTGCTTGAAGTAGGATGAATTTCCCCAATGAAGTCCAGAACCCATTGCTGAAAGGGTCCTGACGCTACTACAGGCTTCAATGGTAGAGACTTGAGTTGCTCCTTACCAGATAATTTCTGGCATTTGATGCAGGCTCTAACATTTTCATAGAAATCGGTGAACATAGTAGGCCATAAGTACCCCACCCTGATAATTTTATAGGTTGTGGTTCTCCACAAATGATGCCCCCCACATAGGCTATCATGAAAATTAAACATAATCGTTTGGGCCTCTTGTAGGTTTAAACATCTCAAGAGCACTCCTAGAAGGTCCTTCCAATACAAAACCTGGTTAATAAGGCAATATTTGATTTCTTTGAGTTTTAAATCTCTTTCCTTGCTCTTCCCCATTCCATCAGGAGGCCTTAACTCCTGCAGAAAAAACAAAATTTCCTTGTACCAGGTACATTATGACAATGGAGGTATATCCTGTGGATGTTTATCAGATAACTCAACTTGTTGATATTCTAAGCAAGTGTTGATGGAGTTAAACCCCAAATATTTACAATTATATTCAGCCAACAACTTGGCTAAAACTTGACCTTTAACTATTTTGGAGGGTTTTATTTCCAGATCAAATTCAAGGATTTTGGCAATCCACTTGCTCCTTCTCTCGTCTATGTCAGGCTAGATGAGAATGCCCTTCACAGAAGCTAAGGGAACGTATGCAATAATATTTGAATGCAGGACATAGAATCTGAAATCCTTGAGAGCTTTCACTAAGACATAGGCCTATTTCTCCATGAGTTCATATCTGACCTCTGCGTCTCTTAGTGCTCTGCTGAAAAAATAAATTGGCTTCTCCATCCCTTCAACATTCTTCTACAATAAAACAGCTGCCACTGTATCAAAAAAAGCAAAGGAAAAAATCTGAAAATCCTTGAAATAATCAGGACTGATCAGTATAGGTGCCTCATTCAATGCCTTTTTTATTTGGTTGAAGGATTCTCTAGGCTCAACAATCCATTTTATTTCATTCCCCTTCCTGAGAATGGTTGTGATATGCTTCACCAATTCAGCAAAATTTGAAACAAACCTACTCAGAAAATTGATTTTTCCCAGGAAGGACTGAAATTCCTTCTTGGATCTGGGAGGTGATAAGACTTGAATAGCTTCCACCCTGCTTGAATCAATTCTGACCCTCTCAGCAGATACTATGTGTCCCAGCAATTTTCCCTCTTTCATGGAAAACAATGACTTTTGGGGATTTAAGGAGAGACCAAACCTTCTGCATTTTAAGAAGACCTTTTTTAGATGACAATAATGTTCTTTATCAGATATGGAGAATGCTTTAATGTCATCGAGGTAGATGACTACAAATATATCCCTTTCTCCAATAAAATCTATGTACATGGCTCATTGAAAAGTTTCCCCTGCTTTCATCAGTCCAAAGGAAATTTTGGCATACATGAATGTGCCCCAAGGAGTAGTGAAGGTTGTCTTTTCTCTGTATTCAAGAAGGACAGAGATCTGATTGTAGCCAGAAAATCCATCAATCATGGAAATCCTGGATGCACCTGTTACCCTCTACAATATATGTTCCATATTTGGCAGCGGGTAATTGTCCTTCTTAGAGCTCCTATTCATGTTCCTGAAATCAACACAAAATCTTATTTCTCCATTCTTCTTTCTGACTGGGACCAAGTTAGCCACCCACTCAGAATATCTCAAAGGGATAATGATCTAAGTGTCCAACATCTTCTTTACCTCCCTTTCCATAATAGGCAACATCATAGGATTTATTTGTCTTGATTTCTTCCTAAATGGTTTGGCCTCCTCTTTCAATGGGATCTTATGCTCGATAACGTTGGTGTCATATGCTCTGAGGTCTTCATAGGTCTAGGCAAACACATCAGAAAATTATTTTAATAGCGCAATATACTCGGCCCTATGCTCTTTTGACAAGATGTTAGACAACTTGACAAACTTTGGATCCTCCTCTGTGCCAATATTGCACTCAGCTACATCAACATCATCATTCAATATTTTACCCTTTATTTCCAAATCATTTTTGTCAAATAATCTTTCCAAAGGGACTAGTCCCTTTGGGATGTGATTTCTAGGTAACTGGACAATGTGATGATCAACAATTTTGTTCAAAAGAACATCAGGATGAGGATCTATGTCAGAAGTTGCGTCTTGATCAATATGCAATGCTGAAAACTCCTCAACAATTTCTAGAAATCTTTTGATTTCAAGATCATCCTCAAACACTTTCCAATGCTTAACATTGTTATGTATAGAGGGTCTATATTTCACTTCTACATCATACCTAAGTTTGGGTGGCAGAGGAACTCTAAAATTGCTTGTTGAGACAACTAAAGAATCAGCCACTGTATTTTCTTCTCTTAGAATGAATGAAATGTTGAAGGCCAAGAAAAAACTGTCAATCAGGTCCCACACTTCATTTCTATAGGCTCTAAGCTGAGGGTGTTTGTCTTGATAAGTATTTCTGATCTGATGGACAATTAACTCAGCATCCCCGAACATTGATATCTCTTCAATCCCCATGTCTTTTGCAACTCTCAAACCTAAAATAAGATCTTCATACTCTACCACATTGTTGGTAGCTTCAAATTCTAACTTGTAGGAAAGAGATATAATTTATTGAACAGGTGAAACAAGGACCACCCTAGCACCAACACCTTCCTTAGAAGAGGATCCATCAAAAAACATTTTCCAAACAGAGGTAATCAGAGGAGAATCTTCACAAATATTAGGGGATTGTTTTCTGACTTCAAGAGGAGGTTCAGGGACATCAGTGAGCTGTAATAAGCTATATCCCAAATCAGTATCAAGGGAAAATATAGGATGATTGGTGGGGTTTTTTTCATCACTAATAATATAGGCCAACTGAGCTTCTATATACATTATTCTATGCTCCCCCCCAAACACAAGAATAGTATCATATGTGAGGTCCATCTGCAATGTTCCCCCAAGCCTTTTTATCCAAGATCTTGACAAGATCATACCAAACTTGGGAGGAACATCAGCCACTACAATATCCATGACCACATTTTTCATGGGCAGTTGAAACAAGGTCACAACCAGTTTTTTGATGACCCCAATACATTGCACCCTCCTTGAATCAAAAGAATACAAATCATGATATGATTTGGTGACTTTCAGTCCTAGTTCTTTCATGACAGTTTTGGGCATGAGATTATGAGAGGCTACTGAATCCATCAGACAATTATGCAGTACCTTATCATGTATGTTCAGTGATGTGTATAAAGGAGGGGATGAATCATCTCTATCTTCTACCATGGGACCTAAGATGACTGCTATATTTTTGTCTTGCAAATTGATTGAGTCTGTGAGATGATTTGACGGTTCAGGCAACAACAAATTAGATAGGGATCTCCTAAAATCCTCATGCTTGACCAACTCTGAAAGGGGGACATGAATCCTAATCTTCTAAATTTCATTCTCAAAGTTAAAATAGGAGGGGGGCTTCAGAATTTCGTTTACCTCTCGGATAGGACCTTCGACTATTGGTGGGCGGTCTGGTGTTTTATTCTCCTTGTTGTTTCTTTCTACATCTTCGGAAGGCCTTTCTACTCTGGTAGGTTGCTCGGGAACATCAGGCTCTCCTCCTTTCTTTTTGGATATGAGGTTGTATCTAATGGGGTTGTTGTTGGCCTTACCCCCCTTTCTCAGCTCGTTTAATTGGTTGTCCATGAGGGAATCTTCGTATGATGATTGAGTTAAGTGAGGAGAAGAGGATGTATCTTCAAGACAGTGAATTTTTGGATCGAGGTATTATTCCCCTCCACCCTCATCATAACAAGGTTTTTTTGAATAGGGATTTGGATTTTTTTATCATCCCTATCTCTGTTCTGAAGTTCTCTTTTCATAATCTGAGGAGCATTGTTATTCAACCTCCTGAGGTTGCCTCTATTATCAACATTTTGAGGATTTTTGTATGTCTTCTTCCATTCTAATTCCAACCTTTCCATTCTTGTTGAAGGTGATTTTAGTAACTTGGTTACTTTGTCCATTTGAGGGGGGGGCGGGGCAGAGGAACTGGAGGATGAGGCTTCAGATCCTCCTCTTCCACTGTCTCTATCAGCCTTATTCTTGAGTCGGTCAACTGCCAATATATTAGACTCTGCTTCTAGTGCTGCATCTTGCATATGAGCCAATGAGGTAACTCTTCTCTCTCTTAATAGGAGGCAGAAGTCAGGTTCAAAAGAACTAGCATATGTGATTTTGGTAGAGGCCTATGTAGGATTTATCTCAGCAGGGATCTTATTGTACATTTTGTTGAATCGTTTGGAGAAGTCAGAAAAAGACTCTCCCTCTTTTCTCTTTAGGGACCCGAACTCTATGATATAATACATGAAGTCCTTTTTATACCTCCATTGTATCAAGAAGACAACATCTAAAGCCTCAATCCCATCAATGAATCCAGGAGTCAGGGCCCTGAACCACTTTCTAGCTTCTCCATCAAGCTGTGGACAAAAATCCTCATCCACACATCTTCATTTACTATGACATAGTTATCACCATAACTATAGAAAGTTGCAAGGTGCTCCTCTACAGTGATATCTCCCTCCACTGTAAACTTAGGTAGTTTCTTAAGGTAGCCATTGGCTGGGAGGGCATTAAGAGGCTGAGGAAAACTGAGAGGGGTGTATCTGGAAGATACTATAGCATCCATTCTATTTTCGGGGGGATTATCTCCTGCCATTGGAGTGTGAACAGGAGGAGAACCAGAGGGGGATGGAACTCGGACATGGGATGTTGGAGGTGTGCTTTTGGGAGCAAAGGAAAACAACCAAGGCTATGGAGAAAAGGCCTCAGGGCTCAAGGGAATAGAGGTTTCCCTCTCTATCAAAGAAGAAACTTTGACAAGAGGAGGAGTAGTGAAAATGGGAGAGGGGAAATCAACAGGAACACTTCCAAAATTCAAACTTCTAGAAGCTCCAACAGATGGTGTAATGGGAAAGTGAGAAACAAATACTGGATTTTCTATAGGAGGATGGTGAAAATCATCATAAATACCTGGTTCAACAACTAAAGTACTTCCCTGAAGGATCTTTCATCTTCTTATGACTTCCTTTGGGTCAGCTTCAGGTGTTACTAAATGAAGTTGTGGAGTGGACCTCGTGTGTCTACCCTTGGAAACCACAACTAAAATAGTGGAGTCATCTCAATGGAGTCATCACAGTGGAGTCGCCAGGTGCATAGTTGAAATATTTGATGTACTAAGTCCTGATGCACCTTCAGAACGAGTAATCTTTGTCATTCAATCCCAGGGAAAATCTTCAATTTGTCCCCGACAACGACGCTAGAAATGTTAGAACTAGAAGTTACCTATGGATTGTAGAAGAGGTAAGCCTAGTACCCATCAGTTTGTATGTCACAATGAATAATTTTAAAGGGGGTATAATGGGCACAGACTCATGATTGAATTGATTTAACTCAAAAAACTAGGCTGGAGCGCACAAGTAGATGAGGTCTTGATCTAAATTCAGTCAACACATTGTAGAAAGGGTGAGTAGGGGGAAGAACTTGAGAAGAATGAAGAAKTCTKCTATGGACATCCATTCTTCCAGTAGCTCAAAGAGGAAAAACTCTGAAGACAAGATCCTCTTGGTTTAGGGTTTCAAGGAACTGAATGAATTTATTACTGAACTGAAATCAAACATACATCACAATTCAATAATAAMAACCTGACTGGATCATCCATGCCCGAGTAATTCGGTGTTAAGGGAAACAAAATCACAAGAAACTGATTAAAATGGGTCATGATGCCACTRTGATCAAACCTACATCACAAGAACATTACTACCCTCAACTGGATCATCCATGCCCAAGTGTCTTAACATAGTTGTTACAAAGATATGGAAGGAAACTGACTTTCATTAAACAAGAAGTCTCAAATACAGATACATAACCAAAGAACCATAGGATTCATTAAAACTTTACCAATTGGGAGCATAGCTCAACCATCGACCTTAACAAAATATGAGGAATACTCATATATACTCAGATCAAAACTACAGAAGCATGCTCGAGTCTCTGAATTGAAGGAATTACGTATGCATGCTTCTTGGCAGACTGTGTGTGCAGTTTTCTGTTGGAAGCGAGCTCTGTCAGACGCAATCATGTTTTAGGATGATTCTACAGCTGAGTTGACTTTCTGACAATCCTTTATTGATCTTTCCATTTATGGTGGAAACGATGTTCAACCGCCACCACCTGCCTCAATAACTGCTTCATTAGGATCAGAGAAGGACCAATTCAACTCTGCACCTATAGGACGTGGAAACCTCAACATTCTACCATATGGATCTGATACAGATGCTTGCAAGGGAGACTTGGCAGTGGATGTGGATGCTAACAAAGTGATGGGCATGCTCAACATAGAATAGCGGACAAGAGATGACGAGGTGGACAATCGTGGATGGGAAGAGGAGACTGAGGATAGCATGGGGGGCACACAAGCGAGAGCTGAGGTGTAATAGGATGGAGGTGATGTGGAGAAAGGTGGCACAGGTGGAGGGAAATGAGAAGGGGATAGGTGTGAGGTAGAGAAAGTGATAGGGGAGAAACCACTTGTCGACCTAGGACAGGGAATTATACGTGCATCCACATATTAGGGTTGCGAAAAGTGGTTTGACTCTTCACTGCTTTCGGGCCCGATGTGTGTCTCTAACTGACATGTAGAATCTCCACAAAACCATAGTTTCAAACCAGCCCGCCCTACAAATTTTAACATTCGTGCATGTTGGGGCCCTGATATGATCAAAGACCATCGATCTGAGGCACACAGATCTCGGCCACCTCGATTTGTGTGTGTATTATCACTTTTCACACAAAGGTCACATCACTCATTCAACTTAAGATAGAAGCCAAATTGTGGGTTTTTTATTGCTTTCTTCCGTTCCTTCACCAAGGGGACAATTTCTTAGGGAAAACAACCCCCTTTACAAATAAATGTGATAAAAATCTGGGTCTGTGTTTGACTTCAATCTCATAGTTCTTGTTGTAAAATATTGTAATTTTAAACACTAAAGCTGAGGTGGCCAAGGCATCTGCAATTTGATTTTTCCCCCTGGGGATCGCTGACAAATTATACTCTAAGAACTCTTTGAGGAGTTCTGAAACTAGAGTTATATGTGCTCTCAGTATGAGGTGCTTGGACTAGTATATACCCTTCACTTGATTTATGATCAGCTCAAAGTCTCCATGCACCACTATCCTCTTAGCGTCCAATTATTTTAAAGTTCTCAAACCCAAAATTAGTGCCTCATACTCAGCCATGTTATTTGTACAATCAAAGGCGAGGTTGTAGGAGAAAATTTTTTAGCCCACTTTGGGAGGATTTATCGATACACCAGCTCCAACTCCCTCCTTGTTGATAGCTCCATCGAAGATCATATTCCACATTTCATTTTCTGTGCAGTTTCTCTGATCTACACATTCCTCTACTCGATGCGCAGCCTTATCTTTGACAATCATGACATTTGTTGGATCCTATATTTCAAAACTTAGGTCACTATAGAAAATAGAGGAGCAAATTTTGGTGTCGATGGAGTAGATAGGATGATTGTTTGGTTGGGTCTTGCTACTTAGCATGTACTTGAGAAACACCTCTCTGTACAGTCTTCTTTCTTGGCTGAAAATAGGGATGGTAGCATAAGACATGTCCATCTTAAGGGTTCCTTTAATTTCGCGACCCACGATCTGGATAAAAACATGCTGAATTTTGCAGGGATGTTGGTGACCACTATGTCCATGACCATATTCTTCGACAAAATTTGAGATAATGACATGACCAAATCTTTGATCAAACCCAAACATTTCACCTTTCTTGAATCGAAATAGAAAATATATGTATAAGGTATGGTGGCATCCAAGCCTAACTCATCCATGACCACCTTTGGCATGAGATTATGCGACGTGCCCGAATCCAACATGGTGTTATGAAAAGTCATATCATTAATTTTGAGACTGACATGGAAAGGGGGGATGTCCTTGGTATCACCAGTTTCTTGTACATGCAGACCAAATAAGATGGCAGGGTAGTCATCCTGGACGTTCAGGGTGTCGATATCCTCTTCCATCCTTAGCATCTTAATGATATGATCATTGTACTCTCCCTTCTTGATTAGCTCATTAAAAGGAACAAAGATTTTGATTTTGGCCATTTCGTTCTCGAAATTAAAAGGAGGAGGATCTTTATCTACCTCTTTGGCGCTCATTTGCTTACTCACCTCTGACACCTTTTTTAAGGATTTTTCCTTTAACTTTAATTTCTCCGTCATGTCCCTTGTTGGATTGTCTTTCTTTGGTCGACTTGAGGAAGGAGTATTCACCTAAGGTTATTTTGTCGAATTTGTCTGCAGAATCTCTGTAGACGTCTTTCTACTCCTGAGGTTGTATTTCTTTTGAAACTGCATGATCACATTATGATATCCTTTCTTGAACTCGTTCATTTCCAAAGATAGCATGTCCTCAATCTCCATCATAATACCATCATTTGTGTCCATGAATTGATTGTGTTCTCCCTTTGTTAAGAATACGTGTGTATTTGTGTCATCGCAGTAATGCATATGGTCTTGGATCATCTAATCAAAGTCTTCATTTTCATAGTTGTTTTGGAATGGAGGTATTATTTGTTGATCACCTTGATCTCTCTAGTGCCTCTTCCTAATCTGCGGGACTGGAGCCCTTCTAAAATTTTAATTTTTGGGCTGGAAATCATTTTTCTCCATGGTGGTAGGCTTGTTCTCCATGGACATTCTTTCCATAAGCTTCTCCATAGTCTTCATCATCAAGTCGAAATTTTCATCTGACCATCGAGACGAAAAGGGTTGTGTGTCTCCTTGGTGATTCTTACCATTTCCATCAAAATTTTGTTTGGTATTTCCCGAAGCCATAAGATTTAATTAGAATTTGATTACATCACTCATAATAGTGCCTAAAGTGTTAGATATTCTTTCTCTCATTAGCAATGTGAAACCGTTTTCAAAGGAATCGACGTATCAAAGTTGCACAGCTCCAGGAGGTGGCTTGAATTCTGTGGGGATTGAGTTGTAGACCTTCATGAATCTGGCTGAAAACTCTTGCATCATTTCCTCTGGTGATATTTTCATATTGTTATACTGATTTAGTAGTTGTAGAGGATTCTTTTTGTCTCCTCATCTGGCAATAAACGATGTTTCAAACACAACGAAATCGGGGATGCTCATTACTTGAAAGGCCTTAAACCACTTCCTTACCTCCCCTGAAATACTCCATGTGAACAATATCATTTTTGCATCCTCATGATCAACCTATTCTAGGTAAACAAAATCATTGAACCATTCCAAGTGCTTTTAGGCAGAGGCGTTTCCTTCGACATCATATAACTTAATCCTTTGATTATAGTTCTAGGGAAAATCATGTAGTTGGGTTGGTAGGGAAAGAGGGGAGAATCTGGCGGCCATGAATTTAGGAGGGTTTGGAATTGGTGAAATGATATGAGTGGGGATTACAGCAGCTCGCAGGATTTTGTTTGGTAACAAAGATTGAAACCTCTTCTCATCGAAGACTATCTCATCCAGGCAGGTTTCTGATTTAGACCTGGATAGGGTTTGTTCGAACATTATATCGAAATCAAGGTCATATATTCTTTTTACACCATCCTTGGGTAAGGATATTTTTATGTCTAGGTAATAGAATGGGTCTGGCGCATGTTCCTTTTCTCTGCGTAGAAGTTTTTCGGGATCAGGCACGGGTTCTACAAGGTCCGGATCAGGGTAGGCTCTGGTATAAAATTTCTTTGGAGCCAGGATTTTTGAGTCATACTACTCTATGCTACTGGTCTTATTTATTGGAGTCACTAGGGTAAAGGTAGTAGCCAATATAGAATTCTAACCCATTGTTACCCTCAGGGGTCAAAACTACAGCTTTAATCCTTCTCCCAGGGAAAGTTTTATTCAATTTCATCCCTAACAATAGCGCCAAGATGTTAGCACTCTGTAAATTCATTTGGCTGAGAAAAAAAATGATAGAGGTAACCTACATACCAACTTTAAGACCAAAAAATATCCTTTCTGACCTATAAAGGGATCTCTCTCAGACTTAGTCTCTAACAAATAATGTCTTTGAATTGTCGGCTAGTTTTATTGTATTTTCGAAATGTTTCTAGTTCTGTTGGAAAGGAAATATAGAACCTTGGGTCAGGGAATATGTTAGCGCCAGAAGTCACCTCTGGATTGTAGCAGAGGTAATCCCGACACCCATTAGTTTTATGTCATGGTGAATAATTTAGAGAAGGTCCAATGTGTGAAGGCTCAAGAGAATATCGCTTTAACTCATAAAACCGGACTAGGAAATGCATGAGCAAGTGCGGTCTTGATCTAATTCTAGTCAAGAAGTTGAATTTTAAATGAGAAGAGGGAAGACTTGGTGAGAAAATATAAGAGTCCTCTATGGACATCCGGTCTTCCAACAACCTAGGGAAGAGAAGTTTCAAGAAAAAGATCCTCTTGGACCCAAAATTTCAGACACTAAGATATTCCTAAATGACATAGTTATAAATCACAATGATCAAACCTTCATCACCATGATATCATAAAAAATCGACTGGATCCTCAAATTCCAAGCTACTTAGTGTAAGAAGGAAAAGATAACACAGGAAACTAATTAAAACTGGTGAAAATATTGCAGTGATCAAACCTACATCACAACAACATAACTACCCTCAATTGGATCCTCCAATTCCAAGTGTTTTAACACAGTCGTTACAAAGAGATGAAAAAAGAAACTGACTTTAATTAGATAAGAAGTATCAAATGCATATACATAACCAGAGAACTAGAATGTTCATTAAAAATTTACAATCGGGAGCCCAGCTCAACCATCTCCACCAACAAAAATAACAGAACTTCATACATATACTCAAAAATTTTCCCAGTAGAGGCGTTCTCAAACCTTCAAGGCGTGGCATCTTCTCAGTCAGACTGTGCAGGAATTCCTCTGTCATACGCGACCTTAACTCAATATGGGCTTGCAGGAAAATATGTCCACAGGGGAACTCTGAGATCACATTCTACCTCCAGGGCCAGTCCTTTCTGGCTTTCCATTCATGGGTTGAGTTGAGGTTTAAGCTACCAACACATGCCTCCATTAATGGCTTCATTGGGATCAAAATGAGGCTAAGTCGTCTTGGCACCTGAAAATATGGCAACCTCTTTCTACGGTTAACACTGATTTTTTGGCCCTTTGCGTAGCTCTTTTCATTGTCCCACATGACCTGGGTTGTGACCTCTCATCTATCCCCTATAAAATTTTGGGATTTCGTAGTTCAAGAGTTTTCACTCCCCTTGACTTCAAATCTCCCGGTACGTGAACGCGCGAAACGACCAATATACATCAATGGCTAGATCCACCTGAAATAGATGGCCAAGATCACCTCTTCAAACAACCTTATCTGCCCATCACTTGATCAGGAGTCTACCTTTAAATTATCCCTATTTCCATATGACCCTAGCCAGTGATTGTGAGCCTACACCCAAAGGCACTTTCAGGACCTTTCCTTTTAGGAGTTTTTACTCCTCTTTGCTCTCAACATCGCTATACTTGAAATCGTGAAACAACCTTTGAAATTGACGGTCGACCTTTGTTATCACTGAAATTTCGTCCGCACAGGACGACAAGAACTCCGCATCATCAGCACAGAAAAACGGGCATTCATGGCACAAGGATTAAATCCACAGCACAGCAAAAGGGCCAAAAACTATACAAAAATGGCTAAAAAATTAAAAAGCGCAGCATACCCACTGAAACTGAGCGCGCGCGCGCAATATCTTCGTATATTGGGCGCATATG
>SNQJ01S0037559.1:42298-79155 GCA_010110895.2 Picea sitchensis | reverse complement strand
GTGCACAGGACAGATTTTCGAGACAGAGGACAAGCCGAGTGGCCTATCCCGAGCTTGTTGACTGGTCAGTAACCTTTTGGGGACCAAAAGGTCTTTTAGTGGGGAGGTGTAATCCAGAATTGGATCCAGGAACCTGACAGGGCTAAAAAAGGCTCAAAAATGAAAATGCTCAGAATTTGACGAAACCAATACCATTGTGTCCGTCTCGTTCTCCCGATTTCAGCCATATATTTACTTTATCAAAACAGACTTTGGATGTGAAAAATATCGCACGACAATCAGATTCTTCTATGACAAAAGTCAATGGTCAACTGGCAAATGAATAAGCGCCACATGGCCCAAGCATGGGCAGCCACATGGCACTTCACCACTGGTTGGCATGTAAAAAGTATGTAGGGGTCCATGGGATTCGAACCTTTGACCCATGGCTAACTCCAAGTCTTTGGTAAAGCCCTATTACCAACCTACCAAAACTAAATTCATGAAAAAAACCCACTTTTATATAGTTTTGGGTTAAAATGTCCAAAGGAGAGCGCAAGGGAGCTAGGGCTAAGCCCCAACAAAAGGTTTCATGGTAGGTGTGTGCCCAAGGGCTAGTGTTGGGCGTGCCCAAGGGGCAGTTTAGCCCAGAACACATGAAAGGCACCCCAAAACCAGGAGCTGCAGTTAAGGGGGCTAGCACTTAAGCACTGGGCGCGCTAGCACTTGGCCATGTGGCCCCATACGACCTGGAAAAGGGGGTGCATGCCCTGTTAGAGGGGGCTACTCTGTAATTTGGGAAAAATGTGGTTTTTTAACATTACAGAGTGGGTTTTTCACTAATATTATGCCCAGAAAATGGATTTTTGAGGGATTTTGGCCCATTTTTGGGAGATATTGGGCTCTTTTTGAGGCCAGATTTTGGGAGGAAGTTGGGGATGGATAACCAACTTCATATTCATATAAACCAGGCCTGTTTGAGGCCATGAAGGACAGTCATATCAGAGTTATGCTGAAGCAAAGCTAAGCCAAAGCCATTTTTATGCAGGGAAGCTGTTGAGGAGCAGACGCTTGCAGACCATTTCTGGGAGCTACACTCAGTCTTTTTCAGTTCCGTCAGTTGTGTTGGAATTTTGAGATCAAGCAGAACATAGTGAGACCAGTATGAGATCCATTTGATGTACTTTTTCTGTATTGTACAAGCATTGAAGAATTAATAAAAAAACCTCCCCCATTGAGACAAAGGCTCGGAGACGTAGGCAATTTTGTGCTGAACTCCGTTATCAATTCTCTTGTGATGGTTTGTTGTTCTTATTGCTTCAGTTCAGATCTGTATATTGTCTTTTGGCTGCTATGTTTCCTCATTAAAGTCATCCTCTTTCATTCAACTTCTTAAATGGTTAATTAATGCATGCAATTAATAACTCAACCACAACCATTAAAAGATCTTTTTGGATCAACAATGTTTATCCTAAAAACCCTAATTGAAAAAACTAGCCTAATTGAGTCACTTCTCTCTCTATCTCCTTCTATTAATTCAATTGTTCACAATATAATATTTAGGTGTTCTACAACTTCAATTAACCACAATATGTTAACCCAGATTAAATTACAACTCTAATTCTTTAACCAATTCTTTAACCAAAATTATATTACAATGAATAGAAACCATTTATCAAAAAATCACATATACAAATCAATTTTTTTTCTCAAAAAACTTTGCCTCAAAACCTCCACCCAAATCTCCGTAATGTGACTAAATCTACTTACAAATAATACAATAACCTATCTAACAAAGCCTACTACAAGAAAAGAATGTCACCCATCCTCCATGTAACGTGCAGTCAAACATTTCCACAAGACACAAATGACCAAACAAATTTTCCACCCAAATTTTCCAGCCAAGAAGGATTACGCTTTTGACAAACTTGGGGTGACAATATTGTCTGTCATCATCTGTATCGATGTCTCTCCCACCTTCCTCAATAATTGGGCTCTCATCAGCCAAAGTTATAGACTAAATATATGGAGCCATCCAATAATGATGGCACTCCCAATGATCCTCTCACGAGATAGGCTTACCATTCTTTTGCTATTTAACCCAAGAGATTGTTACTTTTTGCTCAAAATAATCACAATCCAGAAGTTGTGGCCAGTTGTGTCTCTCGTACTCACATAGCTGTAGGGATATAAAGTCAACATGGATCTATCAAGTAGAGACTCTGGTATTCTCCACATAGAACAAACGTGATGCTGCTGCATTGGGCACGGCAACAGTACTGTGCATCACGTCACAATTCCATCCACCCTGTAAGCACGCACAACGAATATCCAAAAGATAAAAGTCTCATTTTAAAGTGAAAGGCCTAGCAGGCTGGATTCCCCTTTTCTCTCAGTACCCAGCAGAGGAGGAGGAGGAAGGAATTCGTAGGATGACACAACAACGAGGGCAACAAAAGCAATTTGTTATTCGTTGGTGGCAGAAAGCAATCTGTCAGTCAGTCCTCGTAGGTAGTTTCCGATCCAATGAGCAGTGGCAGGAGACATTTTTCTTCTCTCTTCAAGCATTCAACAACAGCAAAGCCACGAGAATGGCCAGCTGAATTCATTTGTCCGATATCGAAATTGCCCATGGCCGATCCTGTGATAGTGTGTTCTGGACAGAGCTACGAAAGGAGATGCATAGAGGCGTGGATGAAGCTGGGGCAATGCCACTGCTATGTCAATGGTACCCAACTCCTCAATTCCACAGTCATTTCCAATCTCGCACTCAAGACTGCCATCTTCAATTGGTGCCAGGCCGCTGGGCTCCCCAAGCCCAGCGCCCCTGATCCAGAGGCTGCTATGAATTATGCCCTCAAGTTGCTCAATCACAACAATGCCCTCAGTTCTGAAAATGGGTACCATTCAAAACCTCCCTTGAACTTTGGTCCTTCTCAAATTAGGTCTAAAAATAATGATGATAACAATGCCAATTATGATACAGCCTCTGATGATTGTCTGAGATCTCTACAAGATTTTTCTTTGGCAAAATCACCTGCACCCACTAAAACAACAAACGACATAACTAGCAGCGAGATTTTATCAGCTGATTTCAACAAGTTATGCGTGCAACCTCATTCTCATTCGGCTAGACATGTGAGGGTTTCAGAATCGTCATCAGGGTCATTGCGAGACATTTCTGTACCTTTTCCTCTTGTCACCAAGCCCTGTAGTTTTTCATCTCAGTCCCCAGAAACACAGGAGGTGAATGAGGTCTCTTGTGATTCTGAATTGGTTGCGAAGCTTGCAGCAAGGCTAGGGCAATCCCATGCCCTAGAGCAAGAGGACGCAGCCTCTGATCTAAGGAAGCAGACTAGGACAAATTCCGAGACTCGGATTTCCCTCTGCCATCCCAAGCTGCTTTCTGCACTTTTACCTCTGCTTACCTCCAGATACTCGGGAGTTCAGATAAATGCAGTTGCTGCATTGGTCAATATTTCACTAGAGAAAGAGAACAAGGTGAGTGTTGTGCGAGCAGGGGCAGTTCCATGCCTAATTGATGTTCTGAAATCAGGTCATCCAGAAGCACAGGAGCATGCAGCTGGAGGAATCTTCAGCCTTGCCTTGAGTGATGAGAACAAGATCGTAATTGGAGTGTTGGGCGCCATTCCCCCATTACTTCGTGTTCTGAGAAGCAATGAGGAGAGAGGAAAGCAGGATGCTGCCATGGCTCTGTACCACTTGTCATTTGCTCCGAGCAATCGAAGCAAGCTAGTGAAGTTGGGTGCAGTCCCAATTCTATTGGGTCTTGCTCAAGATGAGAGATCCAAGGTTGGCAGTAAAGCTCTAACAACTCTTTGTAACATTGTTGCCACTTCTGAAGGACGCGAGGCGTTATTGGATGCCAATGCCGTCGCCACCTTAGTGGATATTCTTGCCAAACACCAAAAGAACAGAAGTACAGCCAGCCAGGAAATGCAGGAGCAAACAGTTGCAGTCCTTTTGTTACTCTCTCAGAACAATCTCCGCTTTGTTTCTCTAGCGATGCAAGCAGGTGCCGAGGACCTGCTTGTTTCGCTCTGTGAAAATGGTAATACAAGAGCCAAAGAGAAAGCCTCGGCTCTGTTAAACATAATAAGAGAAATATCCTCAAACGAAGAGGAATGCCCAGATTCTATCCTTCCAAAGTCTCAGACTAGAAGATGGGGACGTGCTGGTTTGACTGGACCAAATTCAACAACCTTCTGATTTTTCTTTAGATTGGTTCCCTATAGGCTATATGGATTATGCAGCTGCAGCAGACATGTCCATGTCCCAGGTAGTGATTGACACTATATTTAAACTTTGAAGTTCAAAGTTCTAGCATAAAATATATTTAGAAAAGTGGAATAGGGGGGGGTGGGTTTATTTTTCTTTCATATAGATATTGATTCTTCATATACTTCAAAAAAAAATTCAGAAGCTTTTGAATATGGGGTTTTAATTATGTTGTATATTTCATATGCAGTAGAAGTTGGGCCCTTTTATAATGCCTTCAGTGCAAACATTTTTCTCATACACTAACGGAAATATGGCGTTTCTGGGCTTTTAAGGATGGGGATCTCCTTGTCGTCCTGTTTTTAGATTGATCATTTGATGTAACTCTTTGTTCCATGATGTAACTCTTTGTTTGCATTTCTGAAAAGATTAAAACTATTAGGAGTTAGTACTATGTCATGGCTGCCTTACTTCAACAGGTTTGCAGCATATTTCATAGTATACTATATGAGAATCTAATCTGTGCAGGCATGCATTAGCACTCACCGTCACAATACTAAAAATCTACTTAGGGTGATCCTGATAAGAATATGCTGGCACATATAATCTATTTATTTTGATCGTTTATGCTAATTCAACCTTTCTCTTATCAATCACAGAGAGTGCAAGGCAACACCAGTGCAAAGAAAGGAAAACAAAACTAATATGTTTCAGTTTGTCATAGGAATTATCGATTGTAGAGGCTGGGTAAATCTATCTAGATATCTACATAATCTGTTCCCCAATAGAGAAACAAGTTGTTTTTCGTGTCTGAAATTGTCAATCAAGGATGTAAAGTTGAATTTCTTTCCTAATAAATGCTATATTAAAGATATGAATGACAATTATAGAGCCCTTGTTATGGGATATAAGGAGGGATATTTATTTGTGAACTGAGCAAGTTCATTTTGAATGGTGATTCCCAAAGACTTTCTTAGGAGAAGAGATTATGTGAGTAAATTAGGACATGAAAGAATGGAACATTTAAAGTATAAAATTCTTTTATTGATGCCTTCCAAACAAAGGCTCCGTGTTCTTCCAGAAATATCTCAAAGAAAACAGTGTGTTGTGAGGGTTGCATTTATATAAAGCAAACATGTTGAAACTTCTGTCGGTGGCAAATCATGGAGAGTTTGGACTCCTCTTCATTTGATTCAGAGTTATCTTATGGATCCTATCCACAGGCCACCCCTATGGGTTAACTTTCATTGATAACTGTATTAGAAAAGTGTAGATGTATTTCTTGAAAAGGAAAAGCTATGTATTTGATACCTTTAAAGAATTTAAGTTCTTTGTTGAAATTCAAAATGAAATTAAGATTCGAATTTTGAGAACTAATAAGGGAAAGGAATATGTGAATAAGGACCTTGTCGATTTTTGAAATAAATATGGAATAAGAAGGAAAATACTCTTCAAGATAATGGTGTTGTTGAAAGAATGAATAGAGCTCTATTGGAAAAGAGTCGGAGTATGTTTCATGCTAGAAAGCTTGACATTGCATTGTGAGCCGAAGCTCTTGATACACCAACCCATGTTAACCGAAGCTCTTAATACAACAACCCATGTTTCAAATAGATAAACCTACAACAACTCTCAAAGATGTGATTCTTGAACAGGCTCGAAGTAAAAGAAAACCAAGTGCATGTTACTTCAAGGTATTTGGATGTGATGTATGTGTCCATATTCCAAAAGAAAAGGGGAAGAAGCTTGATAAAAAAAAGTAAGAAACTTGTTTTTTTGGTAGATATAATGAAACATCTAAAGGTTATAAGCTCTACAACATGAGAACAAATAATGTGGTCATTGAGAGGAATGTTGAGTTCATGACAATTTTACCAAGAATGAGTGTAATGACGAATCTTCTTCTAATGAATAGTCTTCTTCATCATGTCCTATTTTGATAATTTTAAATGGAAATTTTAATGACCATGACATTGAACTTTCTTTAGATAATGGATTTTGAAATGACAATGGATCTTCCGATTATGAATGTGTCTATTCCAATCTCATCAAAGGGTATGCAAAAATGGGTTCGAAAGACCATCCAAAATATCAATGTCATCAAAGGTATGCAAAAATGGGTTCGAAAGACCATCCAAAATATCAATGTGAAGTGGATGTAAATGAACAAAGGAGAACTCAAAGTCATCATGCAAATTATGTTCTTATGACTAAAGTGATGCAAATTTGTGGTCCATGAAACTATGATGTGGATGAAAATGATCCTAATTTGCAAAAAGCTATACAAGATGAGTATGATGCATGAGAATTGGTTCCACTCGCAAAAGGTAAAATTTGTGGTTGTCTCTTAGTGTGTTTATAAAACTAACTAAACAATTCATAATGACATTAATAAGTAAAAGGAAAAGCTTGTTGCTCGAGGATTTTGTCAAAAGGAAGGTGTTGATTATTTTGAGACTTTTTGATACAGATTATATTGAAAATGAATTGGAACACACACATAAATATATAGAGTACAACAATACAATGAAACCAACTCCCATTAAGAATAAAATAGTAGAATATCATGGAACACAAACTAGCTAGAAAGGTGGTAGCTTATCTCTGAAGAGAAGGAGATGTCGGCTACGCTCATTTGCAAAAAATTGATTAAAAAGAGGCTAAAAAAGAAATTTTATCATGAAGCCTAAGAATAAAAAAGGAAAAACCCCTAAACATAAAAACCCTAACCCTAGAAGATGAAACACCAAAAGTATTGTGGGCCTCGAGATGGTTAGTTGATACATCAATTTCCCAGGGGCACAACTTTTGATTACGATCTCCGTTTGGGGTGCATAATAGCTCGTTGTGGAAACAACTATCCGAGGATTACAAATTTTGGTTGGGGCCATGGTTTTCCCAACCCTTGCCCCTCCCACCCCTCGAATGTTCAAAAAACACCGTTTAGGGCCTCAAAACAGCCCCAAAAGTTTGGGACCCAAAAAACTGTAGAAAAATTGCCAAGAAGATAGAGAATTGTTTAGTCGGTGGAAGAGGTGGGTGGCCACTGATATCCACCTAGATCACTTTTTATCCTCTTGGTAAGGTGAATATTATTTGTTTTGTCATTGCCTTGAGTACAATGTTTCATTGAAAAGTTCATGAAATGAATGTAAAGAGTGCCTCTCATAATGGCTATATACACGAGGAAATTTATACGAGAAAACCAAAGGGTTTTTGAAACGTGGACAGGAAAATTTGGTTTGCAAATTGAAGAAATCTTTGTATGGCTTAAAACAAGTACCTAGGGGTTGGTATGCTAAAATGATGAGCATGTTTTCAAAAGGAGCAAAGTGATCCCAACTTATATTGCAAAATTTGTAATGTCATCTTCTCATTACACTCTATGTGGAAGACATGATTATTACTCACAATAATGACAATTTGATTTTGGATTTCAAATTGGAATTGGTTGCACTATCTCCTTGTTATGTAAGTATGGCAAGAAAATATCGAATATGGATCTTTCAACCCAAGTATGATTTGGTTAATATGCAAGATCATAAGCCTTCTACACCCTTTGAAAGTGGCTTGAAATCAGGTTCCAAATCTAACTCTCAAGAGTTTGATGGTACTCCATATAGACAATTGGTTCAAGGTCTTGTCTACTTGTGTTCTATTAGGCTTGGTATTTCTTTTATAGTTTGTTTGATTTCAAGATACATGTCCAAACCTCATGAGGAACATTGGAAATCTACAAAAAAAAATCATGAGATATGTCAAAGGAACTTTTGCTATGGCATTTATATGAGACAATCCAAAAGGTTTATGAAAGATGGTTAGTAAAATATGGTTTGCAAGTTGAATAAATCTTTGTATGGCTTAAAAGAAGTACCTATATCTTGGTATGATAAAATTGATGAGCATTTTTTGAAACAAGGCTTCACAAGGACCAAAGTGATCCCAACTTATATTACAAAAATTGCAATGCTTGTCATCTTCTCATCGAGACACTTTGTGGACAACACGATTGTTACTCCTAGTATTGACGATCTAGTTGTTGATTTCAAAGAAAATATGAGCAAAATCTTTGATGTGCCTGATTTGAGATTATTGTAGTATCTCCTTGGTATGCGAGTATGACAAGAAAATAGTAGATTTTTCTCTCTCAACCCAAGTATGAGTTTGACCTATTAAAAATATTTAATATGAAATATACCAAGCCTTCTTCTACATGCTTTGAAAGTGGATTGAAAATAAGTTCCAAATCTAACTCTGAAGAGTTTTTGATGGTACTCCATATAGACAATTGGTTGGAGGTTGTCTATTTTCATGATACTAGGTTCAATATTAGTCTTGTAATGGTTTAATTTCAAGATACATGTCCAAACCTATGATGAATAATATTGGAAAACTACAAAAGGAATTTTGAGATATGTTAAAAGGCACTTTCTACTATGGCATTTAATTTTCTTCAAGTGGTGATCCTTATTTGGTTGGCTACACTCAGTACAATTGTGAAGGATATAGTGATTGTTGGAAATCTACTTCCTGCAATTAGTTCATCTTGGTGGAGGCATTATTTCTTGGTGCAGTAAGAAATAATTGTTTATTGTGTTATCTTCCACTAAAGTTGAATACAAAGGGGTTACTATGGCTAGAAGCAATGTGGCTAGGAAGGTTACTTGATGAATTAGGTTTTCCTCCAAATGATGTTATCATGTTACTACACTCTCTTATGACCATCAAAGTATTATTGAATTGGCAAATAATTGGTGTTCCTTGCGAGGTCAAAGCACATTGAATTACATGATCAACATTTAAGGGAAAATATGCAAGAAAGACAAGTTGAATTGAAATATTCTAGGAGTGAAGAGCAAATTGCCAATATCTTCATTAAGTTCCTATAGTGTACATGCTTACCCGAATAAATTTTAAAAGATGATGGTGATAAAGTTTATTTATATCTCATTGTACCTTCCATGACTATTATATAATTTTTTAATATTATGAATCTACATTATGTGGCTCCTATGTTTGTGATCCCATTGCTTTTATTACGACATAGATATAAATATATGATTATTTTTATTTTTTTACATTCAAATAAATTTTTTTTTATTATTATGATGATCATGGATGAATTGGTATGAATTTTCGCCACCCAAAATTTTGATGGTAATTCATTAGTGTTGAAACATAATTACTCTTCCATTAACGAAGTAGGTAAAAAAATGTTCTAGAACGTCGATGGTCTAAACTTTTCCAAAGACTTCCATTCTAGAATCCTCTCATCCAGATAGTTCTAGTAAGGTCCCAAACTCTTCCGCCATGTAAATAAATTCACCTTATGGTTCTATGCAAAGCAATGTGTATGTGTTTGAGCTGTAGCTCTCCAGTGTTCCATATTTTGTGCATATTTGTTTGTATACAATTGAAGCCGAGTAACTAATTTGTTGTGCCCTTAACTTTCAATCTAGTATTTTGTGCAAGATCTTATCTGTATTTTGTGTAAGCTTGAGTGTTTTTCAGCTATAGCTGAGTTCAAAGTGCGTTGCCTCTTTGAATTTCAATCTGGTATCAAAGCATGGGAGGAAGAGCACAGTTAGATTCTTAGGCTTACAATTGATCCGGATTGTTTTTGGCACGAAATGAGAACAGACATGTAACACAGAAATATATAGAGATATTGCAAGAGAGCCAATCATATAACAGAGATATATTGGATATATAACAAGAGACACAAATATACAATAATACACAATTTCTATTAATGAATGAAATGTACAAAACTGTAGAAATACAAAGTGAAAGACTCGCTAGAATGGTGGCATCTTATCTCTGAGAAGAGATGTCATGGCTACTCGCATTCACAAAAAGATGATTACAATGAGGCTCTAAAGACCTTTTTAACATAAATAAAATCCAAAACTCTAACCTTGGAAGATGAAAAACCAACAATTTTGTGGACCCCGTTTTGGGTAGTTTGGTGCATTAACTTCTCGAGGGCGTAACTTTGGCATACAATCTCTGTTTGAGGCGCACGATAGCTCGTTGGAAAGGTATCACTGATGAGATTCATTTTGGGGGCTCAATTAGAGTGTTCAAATATCTCTAAGGTGCCCGATCTAGAAAAAAATTCATTTAGGCCCTCAAAATGGTCACAGAAGATTAGGAACCGGAAAACTGCTAAAAATAGTAAATTGCCAGAAAACTGTTTTGAGCTAGTTGGAATAGGTGGGTGGCCACCGATATCCACCTGGATCAATCCTCCCTCTTTAGGAAGTAATGGTCTCCATTGCGTTGAGTGCCTGGGGAGAGGCAAAAGTGTTTGTTGAATCTGAACCTTAGTGAGTTGTTTGCCTTGCTGGAGAATTTGCGTTGCTTGGTTTGTGGGAGGTTGTCAAGAACCTGATGAGATGACTGTGTGTAAAAGGAATATTTTTTCTTTTCTTCAATCTTGTCGACCTGCTTCTGTTGGATAGAATGTTCTTGGACTGATGTTGCAATGGTTGCAGTGTCCTTATGTTCACCTTTTGAACAGATTGTGAAGAAACTGAATTTTGTAGTATGAGATACTACCTTGAGGCACTTTTATGTGGGACAATAGTCATAACTACCTCTGGTATCCTATAGAGATGACCCCCCAGAATAATAATGAAACTATGGGGTCAAGACTCATAGATAACATGACACTTTCACATATATGGTTGGCCCAAGAGAACATCAAAGACATACAATGAGACAACATCACATAATACCTCATCCCTAAAGGGATGGATGCCGTATGACAATCAACACTGCTGGATGACAGAGAGATTGCGCCCCTGGCGAAGCCACCCGATGTTGTATGGTTGCGGGTGTGGTGTTTTCGACAATCCCAACTGTTTGACGACCTCTGCTGAGATGAGGTTCTTCTAGCTTCTGCTATCAATGATAAAATGCAGCGAGGTCCCCTTCACCCACATCTATGAATGAAAAAGGTGATCCCCCTCTTCAGGATTTGCTGGTTCTTTTGGTTGAATTTTTGTGGTCGCGACAATAGCAGTAGGTTTTGCATCGATGATCTGTCTTCTACCAGTATTTTATGAATCAGATTCTGAATCATGGTTTGGCTCCATGTCTTTGATCTCGGCCACCAATGACTGTTTTGAGCGATATTCATTGGTGTTGTGCCCAGGAATTTTGTGGAAATCGCACCATTTTCCATTGTCCTTCTTCATCTTTCTGTTACCTTTATTTTCCTGTGGCTTGGAATGGCTTTCTAAAGGCCGGTTGTTAGAGTCGTCTTTACCATACTTTGGTTGTTTCGGATTTGCAGACCCAAACTCCCACTTGTTTTGGTGCTTAAATTTATGCTCGCTTTTAACATCATATCGATAAGCAACACCTAGTGATGAGATGTCCATAAAATCCATTTCAGTTTGGATGTATCTATGTAGAGCCCCATGATATTTCAGAACCAAATGTCACTCAGAGTATTTGATACCTAGCTTGGTGCACAATGTATGGAATGTTGGAGTCACTTTACACACACCTAGGATTTTTTTTTCCTAAGTTTTTTCCTTATTTATTAGTCATAATTAGTCATTGTCGAGTCTCCTATATTTTAGGGGAGAATATTCCACCTGGAGAATATTCTCTTTCAGTTGACACTTCAGTTTGACTAGTTGAGTTGAGTTTAGATGTTGCATTGGTTTTATCACCATGAAACATTGTGGTCATCACCATGCTAATTCTCCCTTGCTTTGGGATCATCACCAGACTGGCGCATTAGCCATGATTCCTTGAGTTAACTCCTCACTACTCTATGTTCATTCAATTAACTGAAGACTAGTTGACTAGTTAATTCAACTAGGTGGCAGTTCACTCCCGTAACTGCCCGACAGACTAGAAAAGATGGCATTTCACTCCCATAACTGATGGTGTGTGTCCAGATCACTCTACACCACCACTATGGTGCATTGGTTCTCCTCCAGTGCACACTCATTTAATTATTCAGAGTATATCATGTGTAAATTATTCATTATTCATAACGGTTAATGATAATTCTTTCATTCTTTCTCTCCTTTTTCTTCTTTCTCCAATTCTCTCTGCAAACATGTGCATTATTTTTTAGCTAGATATATTCTGTGCAGGTTCAACACATTTACATGGTATCATAGCCGACAGACTGCTAAGAAAAATTTACACCAAAAGTTTTTGCAGGTACAAAAGATTGAAGACAACGGAAAGATGGATTTCTAAAAGGAATTCATTCTTACACCTTACAACTATTTTGCATGGAAGGAGAAAATATCCATACATCTCTGAACCAGAGGGTTGCATAGGTTAACCTTGAATACAGATACAAAACCGACATCATCCATAGAAAAACCCATGTATTTAAATTGCATGGATGATGCACTTGGAACAATTTGCAATGTTATTTCTCTCTATATCTTTTTTCACATATATTCCTATAAGAATCTCAATGAAGCCTAGACCATCTTGGAAGGGATCTTTGGAAAACAAGATGAGATGAGGGGACACATGCTGGAGGTGGAGCTTCTCACATTGGATCCAAAAATCTTCGACAATATCCAATATTTCTTTACAAAATTCAAGGATTTACTATCGCAATTCAAAGCTTGCAGGGTTGATAAATCAAAGGAGGATAAACAAATAGTTCTCACCATTCTCTCTAAGTTTGGTCTTGAATTATCTATATTCGTATCCACATTCCATTCTGTCAGATTCTCCTCAGGAGCCACTTGGAAGATGCCTTCTCTTGAGGATTTTATCAAAGCCCTGACACAATAGCAAACCAAGCTCATCAACATGGGAAAAATCAAAGGCCCAAAGGTGCATGCACTCACTATGCAAGATGGCAGCCACAAATATCATAAATATAAAGATAAATATAAACGGAAATCTCATGCACATCTGAAGAAGGAAGGGTACACAAAAACCTTCACCGATGCTTCCAGATCCAAAGGGGAAAAGGGAAGAAAAGGGAATAAATGCACGTACTGTCACAAAAGATTCCATTCAGAATCCACATGCATGCAAAAACAAATAAATATGATGCCTCAAATACTTCAGGAAAACAACCTTGGATATTGCATCCCCGAGGGTGCCAAGAAGAAGAAGCCAGAAGATCCGAATTCCAAGAAAGACAATTCTAGCCATGCCTTAATTGTCATCAACTCCTCTCTTGATGCTTGGATCGTAGATTCAAGAGCATCACATCATATGGTTGCATCAAAAGGAGTGTATTCTTCTTTGGATGCATGCAAAGGTCCTCCTATTACGATGGGGGACAACTCTTCTGTCAAAGTCACCAACAAAGGAATGATTAAACTCTGGAAGCTTCAAGAATTTGTTGCATGTTCCCAAACTTTTCATCAAACTTTTCTTTCCATGTCAGGATGAAAATTTGACGTTGGAAAGAACTTCATTTTAGAATAATGTAGCTGCGAAGAGAATTCTTATTATTATTTTGTTATTTGATTAAATACCCATTGTGGATTAATCATGTCATTATTATTATTGGTTTAATCCCCATTGTGTGGATTAATCATGTCATTATTATTATTATTGTTATTGGATTAATCCCATTGAGGATTAATCATATGATAATGTGTATAAGGACCAAATCCCCTTTTCTTGGTTGGTCATGGGACAATTACAAAGTGTTGAATAAGAAGTCTTCCCCAACAGTTATTATTGAAGTCCCATAATTAATTAAAGGTGGGTTTACCCACCCAATTGATGCATTACACCCGGATAGTGACCTTTCACGTGCGGTGATATAAATAAGAGGCTAAGCCTCACACACACACACTCACTTGCTCATTCTCTTATGAGGCAAGGCTGCAATTAGAAGTTGGAGAGAAGGGATAAGAAGAGTGCAAGCATCTCTTGGGTAGGACTATTTGTATTGGTTTGATTATCTCTTGAACATTGTATAAACTGTTATGATAAGGAAGTTTTTGGGTTTTTCTTCCCTAGAGGGTTTCCCAGAGTTGATGTTGTGTCTCTTGTGAATGTGTATTTCTGTTGATCTTGTTCTTATTATGCTCTTATCTGGCCAATGCAAAGAACTACAATAATGGCATAAAACATTAACATGGTTTGAGAGCCAACCTGAAGGAAACACAATTTGCAAGAAGAAAAACATCACTTGCCGTTACCCCAAAATTAGGGTTTTGCAAAAGTGAAGGTGTTTTGACTCCTAACTTCCTAGAAAGCTGCACCCTCCCCAAGGATCAATTTGGCACCTAGAGCACACATTTTCACATTGGCTAGATCTCGAGGAAAGTGAAACCCTAGTTTCACAAAGTGCAAGAAAACCCGGTACCAGTACCCGGAAAACCAAAAGCACCAGTCTAGAAATCTGCGGATCAGATTTGAAGGGGTAAAAGTTGGATTTTTCAAAATTCCGGCTACACCAACTAACTTTCATACTCTAAGCATCTATCCCTGGATCAGGCTGAAAATTCGGGGGTTTGAAAAATTAGGGTTTCCTCATAAAACCCTAAGTTCTGATTCTGATTAGATCCTAAGAACCGATTCACGAGTTCACGTGCACATTGCGATTCGCAGACTTCTCACGGTACCATTGCGATTCGCGGTAATAGAATAGTGTAATCCCACTCACTTGAGAGATCTTGGTAATGATTATGCTTGCTACCGAGGATGGAGCCACTACACGCAAATGCTATCCGAGATAATAATACTCTCACTTATGGTTAATGGTTAAAACCTAAAAAGAGTATTTGTAGGAGAAGGGATCTTTTGACATGAATCGAGGATCTTAAGATACTTTTATTCAGGAGGAATGATCTTGGTGTGGGTATTCTAATATGCATCTGTATTGGCAAAATTATACTGATAGGTGTTGCATATTATTGAAGCTATGAATAATAAATCATTAGAAGGATTAAAAGTTGATCATAGAGCTTATCCTCTAACCTAACCTTTTGTCAAGATAGTATATTGTCTTAGTACAGCAGACGAGGTTGAAGAAAGTACTACCGTCACTTGAGTGAAGGGGACACAGGAAGAAAAGCAAGCACTCACTCTCTTAGGACAAGGCTCCGGGTTTTATTAATCAAGATTCAAGGTACACATGACAAGCTAATGGCTTTAGTTGATATAGCAATCGTTGTAAAGTATTCTCACATGTTATTATACTTGATAACATGTGAGGATACTTTGTTTGATATATTCTTTCACCTAGGAGAAACTAGTATGTTGGATTTGATTTCCATTATGAAGAATGCTTGGTGCAACACTAAAGTGACTGAAATTTCGTGTTTTATTCCTTACTTTTAATCTTTTCTAAATTATATAAGTAATAAGCTCTAAAGGAACTCTTGTGATGATTGTTCGTGCTATTGCTTTTATATTATCAAGAAGGATATTATTCTTTCTTGTTGTTGTGTTGACCTTGCTCGAGGTCACATGAGGCTATGGCGAGAAGGTTCTTGAAGACTAGCGTGCTAACCATTTCGTCCATTCCGTCCGGCCTCCCTCCATTCCTGTCCTTCCTCCTCCATCCGTCCATTTCCGTCCATTCCATCCTTCCTTCCGTCCCTTTCCTATCTTCCTTCCTCCTTCCATTTCCTTTCCATTCCATTCCATTCCATGTCCGCTGTCCTTCCATCCATCCATCCTCCATCCGTCCTCCATCCATCCTCCTGTCCATTCCTGAACTCCATCCATCCATCCGTCCATGCATCCATCTCCGTCCGTCCATCCTTTCCTTCCATTCCATCCCTCCATTCCATTCCATTCCTTCCATCCTCCTTTCCTCCATCCATTCCATCCTTCCTGTCCATCCATCCTCCTCCGGTCCATCCATCTTTCCTCCATTCCATCCATTATCCATCCATTCCTTCCTTCCATCCGTCCGTCCTTCCATTCCGTCCATCCTTCCTCCATCCTTCCATCATCCATTCCTCCTCCATCCATTCCATTTCATCCATCCATTCCATTCCATCCCTCCATCATCCATCCATTCCTCCATCCTTCCTCCACTCCCTCCATCCATCCGTCCATCCATTCCTCCATCCGTCCTTCCTTCCTTCCTTCCTCCATTCCATCCTTTCCTCCTTTCCTTCCATTCCTTTCCTCCATCATTTCCTCCGTCCTTTCCTTTCTTCTTTCATCCGTCTCATCTGTCTTCTAAATATCGTGATGAGGAGGTATCATTTTCGCGATACATGTTTGATCACGGATGATGATAATATTCCTTGAGGAGATAATGATGATGTTGATGGAAGAAAACTTCGATGAGTCGTAAATGTGAACAATGGTTCAAGATGATATTGTGTCATCCCTAGATTACTTGATGATGCAGACCTCTCTTGCGTCTTGATGAAGAATACCCTTCTTGTTAAAGTGTTGAAATGATGTAGCTATGAGGGCATTCTTATTATTATTTTGTTATTGGATTAAATCCCATTGTGGATTAATCATGTCATTATTATTAGTTAAATACCATTGTGGATTAATCATGTCATTATTATTATTATTGTTATTGGATTAATCCCATTGAAAGTTAATCATGTGGTAATTGTATAAGGACCAATCCTTTTGGATTGGTCATGGGACAATTACAAAGAAAAGAATAAGAAGTCAGCCCTAGCAGTTATAATGGAAGACCGAGAATTAATAAAAGGTGGGTTTAACCACCCACCCAGTGAAGGTGACCCTGCTAGATGGTGAGTCTTCACACGTGCCAGGTTGATATAAATAAGAGGCTAGCGCCTCACTTCTACACACACTCGCTTGCTCATTTTCTCTTATGAGGCAGGCTGCAATTAGAGTTGGAGAGAGAGGGAGAGAAGGTGGCATCTCTTGAGGAGGACTTTCTGTGGTTTGAGTTATCTCTTAGACATTGTATAAACTATTTATGATAAGGAATTTTTCTGGTTTTCTTCCCCTAGGGTTTCCCAGGATAAATGTATTTATGATAAGGAATTTTTTGCTGGGTTTTCTTCCCCTAGAGGGTTTCCCAGGATAAATGTTGTGTCTCTTGTGAATGTGTATTTCTCAGTGATCTTGTTCTTATTATTCTCTTATCTATTGAAATGCAAAGAACTAAAATAATGGCATAAAACATTAACACTTCATATTCACACCAAATTCCGTGGACATTTATGACATGTAAACCAACTCCAGGGTTGCTACTGATGAGGTAAATCATTAGTCTAGATTGTATACATTTTTTGAATTCATTGAACTTGATTCTTCTTTACTGCTTATTCATGTTGATGAAAATAGTAGGATATGGCATGAAAGGTTTGGACATTTGAACTTTATATACATGAAACAACTTAGAAAGAAAATATTGGTTGATGGTATACTAGACATCCATTTCTCCAAGGGAGTGTGTGAGGGATATGTTCTTGGGAAACACCCTCAAGAGAAATTCGACAAGGGAAAGTCTCAGAGAGCCTCCGCACCTTTAGATCTGATCCAAAGTGACATTATGGGTCCTTTTCCACATCCATCGATCAACAAAGAGAGGTTTGTTCTCATTTTTGTTGATGATTTCTCATGTTTTACATGGATCTACTTTCTCAGGCAAAAATCTGAAGTCTTTTAACACCTCAAAGATTTCAAAGCCCTAGTTGAGACACAATCCAGAAAGAAGATCAAGGTATTCCGAACTGATAATAGAGGAGAGTATGTAAATCATGAGATCCATGATCTTTTCCATGAGGCAGGGATCTAGTTGCAACACACAGTTCTCTATACTCTATAGCAAAACCGAGTTATAGAGCGGAAAAACATATCTCTAAAGGAGATGGCATCTTGCATGTTGCATGCAAAGTCTCTACCATAGAGACTATGGGATGAAGCACTTAATTGTGAAACATACATCCAAAACATATCTCCCCATAGATTTGTCAAGGATAAGATCCCCTATGAGGCTTGGAGAAACCTCAAACCAGAAGTGACCCACTTTCACATTTTTGGTTCACGTGCATGGGACCAGATTCCCCCTGAAAAGAGGAAGGCACTTGATCCACAGAGAACTGAGTGAATTTTTGTTGGCTACCCCAATGATGTGAAGGGATATAGGATTATTGATATTTCCTCGAACTGGCTCATCATTGAGTGAAGTGTCCAATTCGAGAAAAGTGTCTTGCATGCACCCCAGCAGCCGCATGAAGACACCTTAATTCTTCCACTTGTCCGAGGTGATGAAAATGCACATGCTGACTCTTATTTAGACGAGAGATCTAATTCAGAGGACTCAGATGATTCAGATTCAGAGTCAGTACAATCAGATGCCAAGTTAGAGCATCTAGATGCAGTTGTAGAGCCAGAGCAGAGGCCCAAGTGGGCACAGACTACTCTTCAGGATGTAGGGGATCTCATTGGTGATCTAGTCTATACTAGGAGGACTCGATCTGATTTCGAGGGGCCTCCTGTTTCAATAAATTCCACTAAACCATTGCCCTCCAAGCATCTTATCTTGGTTCAGTTTTCAGATCCACAGTCTTATGGAGAGGTTGTTGGAAATCCCTTTTGGGAATCCTCCATTTAGGAGGAGTACAACTCCCTCCTCGAGAACCAGACTTGGGATATGGTTCCCCTTCCTTCTGGGAGGAAAATTGTCAGATGCAGATGGGTCTATAGGACCAAGAGCACAACGGATGGAAATATTAGAAGATACAAAGCCAGGCTTGTTGCCAAAGGCTTTCAACAGATTCATGGTATTGACTATGATGAGACCTTCGCTCCAGTAGTGAAGATGTATTCCATACGATTGACACTTGACATTGTGGTAGCCAAGGGATGGTAAGTCCATCAAATGGATGTGAAGAATGCATTTCTTCACGATGATCGCCCTGAGGAGATCTACATGGAGCAGCCCCAGGGATTTATGCAAGACTCATCTTTGGTTTGTCGACTGAAGAAGTCCCTTTATGGCCTCAAGCAGGCTCTGAGGGCATGGTATGCCAAGATGGAATCCTGCCTGCTGTCACAGAACTTTGTATGTTGTAAATCAGACCTAGATGTCTACATGCTTAGGATGACTAATTCACTTCTACTTTTAGTTCTGTATTTCGATGATTTGTTGATCACCGGTTGCTCGACTTCAACGATTTCTGTAGTCAAGAGGATTCTACATGACAGGTTTTTGATGATGGACATGGGTCCGCTACACTTCTTCCTTGGGATCGAGATCATTCAGGATGCATCAAACATCAAACTATCTCATGCCAAGTATGCACGAGATCTTCTTGAGAGATTTCACATGACAGATTGCAAGTCTGCTCCAACTCCTTTCCTATCAGGAGTCAAACTTGAGGATGGCAGGGAGACTACACTGGTTGAAAACACATTGTACAAACAACTAGTGGGGATCTTGTTGTATCTCACACACTCCAGACAAGACCTCTCCTATGCAGTTTGTGCAGTTTCCAGGTTCATGCAGGAGCCACATAAGCTACAATGGAAGGATGCAAAGTGTATCCTTCGATACGTATAGGGAACCATCACCTTTGGGATTCATTATGAATTAGACTCTACATTAGATCTCATCGGGTTTACTGATTCCGACTAGGCTGGTGATAGCACTGGTCGCAAGTCCACATCTGGTTACTCACTCAATCTTGGATTCGGGCCTATCTGTTGGTCGAGTGAGAAGCAAGCTTCCATTTCTCTATATTCAGCCGAGGCAGAGTATAGAGGGGTAGTTAACATAACCATTCAGGTTATGTGGCTACACCATTTTTTCACTGAGTTGGGCATTCAGTTTCATCGATCGATCGTCATATGGTGTGACAACCAGAGCACTCTGAAGTTCTACAGAGATCCAATTCAAAGACAACGAATGAAGCACATCGATATCCACATGCACTACATCTAGGAATTAGTACACGAGGGGATCATCGACTTATAGTTATGTCCTTTAGCAGAATAGATGACATGCATCTTCACCAAGACCTTCACTGAGAAGGAGTTCCATTCTCTGTGAAGTCATATTGGAGTGAAAGACACAGTTGCCTAGCAACTGTAGTTCTTCTTTTTACATACATTGTACCTTAAGGGGGGGTTTTTCCCATGAGATTTTCTCTCTTTCCTCACTTTATTCCAATGTATATTTTGTATTTGGTTACCTAACATGGCCTTGTTTCCAAAACCCATTCTTTATTTTCACCATAGTGATGTTCAGGGGGGGTGTTAGAGTTACTTCACACACACCTAGGATTTATTTTTCCTAAGGTTTTTCCTTGTTTATTAGTCATAATTAGTCATTATCTAGTTTCCTATATTTTAGGGGAGAATATTCTCTTTCAGTTGACACTTCAGTTTGACTAGTTGAGTTGAGTTTAGATGTTGCATTGGTTTTATCACCATGCAAAATTGGGATCAAAACCATGCTAATTCTCCCTTGCTTTGGGATCATCACCATATTGGCTCATTACCCTTGATTCCCCAAGTTAATTCCTCACTACTCTTTGTTCAGTTAGGTAACTGAAGACTAGTTGACTAATTAACTCAACTAGGTGGTAGTTCACTCCCATAATTGCCTGAGAGACTAGACTAGGTGGAAGTTCACTCCCGTAACTGCTGGTGTGTGTCCAGATCACTCTAGAACACCACTATGGTGCATTGGTTCTCCTCTAGTGCACACTCATTGAGTTATATAGAGTATATCATGTGTAAATGATTCATTATTCATAACGGTTAATGCAAATTCTTTCATTCTTTCTCTCCTTCTTTCTCCAATTCTCTCTGCAAATGTGTACTGTATTCAACACATTTACATGGAATTTATTGGTGAACTTCGACACTGATTGGCCCCTCTCTTGCCGCAGTGTGGTCCATCTCATGTATTGGTCGTCATAGTTGCCAACAGGGTAATATTGTTCTGATCCAGGTGGATATTGGTGGCCACTCACCTTTTCAGTTTGGCTCAAAATAGTTTTCTGGTAAATTTGACAATTTACTATTTTTAGCGGTTTTTATCTTCCGGGGCCATTTTGAGGGCCCAAATGAATATTTTTAGATATCGAGGTTCTCAATGATAGTTGAAGACATAGTTGAGCCCTCAAAACGGATCTCCTCGACGATACCTTTCCAACGAGCTATCATACGCCTAAAACAAAGATCGTATGCAAAAGTTACGACCCCGGGAAGTTGATGTACTAACTTACCCAAATGGGGCCCACATGACTTTTGGAACTTCATCTCCTAGGGTTAGGTTTTTCAAAGTCTAGGGTTTTTGGCATTCCTGTTTACTGTAAAAATTCCTTCAGAGCCTCATTGTAATCATCTTCTTGCGAATGCGAGTAGCTGTCACATCTCTTCTTAGAGATAAGCTGCCACCATTCTAGTGAGTCTTTCACTTTGTATTTTTACAGTCTCTGTACATTTATTTCATTAGTAGAAATCATGTATTACTGTATATCTTTTTTTATGGTTGCATCTCTGATACATTTCTGTTATATTATTGAATATCTGCGATATCTATGTGAATTTCTTTATTATATCTCTGCTCTAATTTTGTGTCGAAAATAATCAGGATCAGTGGTATCAGAGCAGGTTGTTCTTGATCGTTTTTTCAATGCATGTACCCGATGAGGTCCAAGTATATAAAGTTGGGTCTCGAGCTTGTCTTTCTTGAAGACAATCTCTCTCGCACACCCAAGAAACCCTCAATGGAGGAAGAAAATAAAAACGACGAAGCAGACGATCCTACTAGTATGTTGCTTCAGAAAGCTCTCACACAATAGAGGGATGAAATGATGGAGAATTTTTCCCACATCCATGCCTACCGATAGCAACATGCACATCTTCATCAAGCGGACACTTTGGAAGCACCTCTCCTTTCAAGGTACAAGTTAATTTTGATATTCTTGTATTTGAAGGACAGATAGATGTAGAAGCCTTAGAAAAATGGTTAACTTTGCTAGAAGGTTATTTCTTTGTTCACAATTTTTCTGACAAAGAAAAGATCACCTTCGCACTCCTTAAAACTCTCCCTCATGTCAAACATTGGTGGGAAACTTACTGGGACCAAAGTTCCACAGAGGAGTCTGGAATATATGGGGTCGAGCCCACTTGAAATTTTTTTTGTGGATGCGGTAAAGGAACAGTATTACCCTATTGGCAACTATGAGGATCAATACATGAGATGGGCCACACTGCGGTAAGAGAGGGGCCAAGCAGTTCCGGAGTTCACCAATACCTTCCATACCTTGTGCACCAAGCTAGGTATGAAATAGTTCGAACGACATTTGGTTCTGAAATACCATGGGGCTCTACACAGATACATCCAAACTGAAATGGATTTTCTGGACATCTCATCACTCGGTTCTGCTTATCGATATGCTATTAAAATGGAGCAGAAATTTAAGCACCAGAATAAACCAGAGTTTGGGTCTGCAAATATGCAACAAACAAAGTATGACAAATACGACCATAGAATACAGTCTCTCGAAAACCAGTCCAAGCCATATGAAAAGAAGGGTCACGGGAAGATAACGAAGGACACCGAAAAATGGTGCGATTTCCAAAGAATCCCCTGGCACAACACTGATGAATGTCGCTCAAAACAGTGATTGGTTGCCGAGATCAAAGACAAGGAGTCGAACCCTAATTCAGAATCTGATTCTGAAAATACTTGTAAAGGACAGATCATTAACACAGACCCCACTGCTATTGCCACGACCGCAACAATTCAACCAGAAGAACTAACAGATCCTGAAGAGGGGGATCACCATTTTCATTCACAGATGTGGGTGAAGGGGACCCTATTGCATTTTATTGTTGATAGAGGAAGCTAGAAGAACCTCATCTCAGCAGAGACCATCAAAGAGTTGGGACTGTCGACAACACCACACCCGCAACCATACAACATCGCGTGGCTTCGCCAAGGTCGAGATCTTCATGTTAGCCAGCAATGTCGATTGTCATACGACATCCAACCCTTCAAGGATGAGGTATTATGTGATGCTACCCCACTAGATGTCTGTGATGTTCTCTTGGGCCAACCATATATGTGGAAGCGCCATGTTGTTTATGAGTCTCGACCCCATAGTGTCATTGTTTCTCTAGGGGGTCATCTCTATAGAATTCCAAAGGTAGTTCCAACTACTGTTCCACCTAAAAAGTGTCGCAAGGTAGTATCTCATACTGCAAAATTCAACTTCTTCACAATCTGTTCAAAAGGGGAGCAGAAGGACACTGCAACCACTACAGCTTCGCCCCAAGCACCTTCTATCCAACAGAAGTAGGTCGAAAAGGTTGCAGGAAAGAACAAATATTCCTTTTTCACACCATCCTCTCATGTAGCCCAACTGTTTGAACAACCTCAGCCTCAACAAGTTCGTGACAGACTTCCACAAACTGAGCAATGGGACATCTCCAACAAGGCAAGCAACTCACCAAGATGCAGATTCAACAAACACTTTTCCCTCTCCCCCGGGAACTCAACACAATGGATACCATTTCTTACTAAGGAGGGAGTATTGATCCAGGTGGATATCGATGGCCACCCACCTTTTCCGACTGGCTCAAAACAATTTTCTAGCAAATTTGGAAATTTACTATTTTTAGCAGTTTTTAACTTCTGGGGCCATTTTGAGGGCCCAAATGAAGGTTTTTCGAGATAAAGGTTATGAATTATAGTTAAAGGCATGATTGAGCCCCCAAAATTAATCTCCTCGACAATACCTTTCCAACGAGCTATCATACCCCTAAAACGGAAATTGTATGCAAAAGTTACGACCCCGGGAAGTTGATGTACTAACTTACCCAAACGGGGCCCACATGACTTTTGGTGCTTCATCTCCTAAGGTTAGGTTTTTGGATGTCTAGGGGTTTTGGAATTATTGTTTATTGTAAAAAATCCTTCAGAGCCTCATTTTAATCATCTTCTTGCGAATGCGAGTAGCCATCACATCTCTTCTCAGAGATAAGCTTCCACCATTCTAGTGAGTCTTTCACTCTGTATTTTTACAGTCTCTGTACATTTCTTTCATTAATAGAAGTTGTGTATTACTGTATATATTTGTTTATGGTTTCATCTCTGATACATTTCTGTTATATTATTTAATATCTGCGACATCTCTATGAATTTATTTATTATATCTCCGCTCTCATTTCGTGCCAAAAATAATCCGGATCAGTGGTATCAGAGTAGGTTGTTCTTGATCGTTTTTTCAGTGCATGTCCTCGACGAGGTCCGAGTATAGCAAGTTGGGTCTCGATCTTGTCTCTCTTGAATACAATCTCTCTCGCACACCCAAGAAACCCTCAATGGTGGAAGAAAAGAAAAACGCCGGAGCATACGATCCTATCAGTATGTTGCTTGAGCAAGCTCTCATGCGACAGAGGGACGAAATGATGGAGAATGTTTCCCACATCCTTCAATGCCTGTCGATAGAAGTAGGCACATATTCAACAAGAGACCACTTTGGAAGCATCTCGCATTTCAATTTACAAGTTAATTTTTATATTCCTGTATTTGAAGGACAGATAAATGCAGAAGCCTTAGAAAAATGGTTAACTCTGCTAGAAGGTTATTTCTCTGTTCACAATTTTTCCGACAAAGAAACGATCACCTTCACACTCCTTAAATATCTCCATCATGTCAAACATTGGTGGGAAACTTACTGGGAGAAAAGTTCCATGGAGGAGTCTGGAATATATGGGGTCGAGCCCACTTGATATTCTTTTGTGGATGCGGTAAAGGAACAGTATTACCTTGTTGGCAACTATGAGGACCAGTACATGATATGGACCACACTATGAAAAGAGAGGGGCCAAGCAGTTCCTTAGTTCACCAATACCTTCCATACGTTGTGCACCAAGCTAGGTATCAAAGACTCCGAACGACATTTGGTTCTGAAATACCGTGGGGCTCTACACAGATACATGCAAACTAAAATGGATTTTCTGGACATCTCATCACTCGGTGCTTCTTATCGATATGATGTTAAAATCGAGTAGAAATTTAAGCCTCGGAATAAACAAGAGTTCAAGTCTGCAAATCTGCGATAACCAAAGTATGAAAAAGACGGCCATAACAGACAATCTTCCGAAAACCAGTCCAAGCCACATGAAAGAAGGGTCACGAGAAGACAAAGAAGGACACCGGAAAATGGTGTGATTTCCATAAAATCCCCTGGCACAACACTGATGAATGTCGCTCAAAATAGTCATTGGTGGCCGAGATCAAAGACAAGGAGTTGAACCCTGATTCAAAATATAATTCTGAAAATACTGGTAAAGGACAGATCATTGACGCAGACCCCACTACTATTGTCACGACCGCAACGATTCAACTAGAAGAACTAACAAATCCTGAAGAGGGGGAGCGCCTTTTTCATTCATAGATGTGGGTGAAGGGGACCCCACTACATTTTATTCTTGATAGAAGAAGCTAGAAGAACCTCATATCAACAGAGGTCGTTAAATAGTTGGGACTTTCGACAACACCACACCTGCAACCATACAACATCGAATGGCTTCGCCAAGGTCGAGATCTTCTTGTCAGCCAACAGTGTCGATTTTCATACGGCATCCAACCCTTCAAGGATGAGGTATTATGTGATGTTGCCCCACTAGATGTCTGTGATGTTCTGTTGGGCCAACCATATATGTGGAAGCACCATGTTGATTATGCGTTTCGACCTCCCAGTGTCATTGTTTCTCTGGGGGGTCATCTCTATAGAATACCAGAGGTAGTTTCGACTACTGTTCCACCTAAAAAGTTCCACAAGGTAGTATGTCATACTGCAAAATTCAATTTCTTCACAATCTGTTCAAAAGGGGAATGGAAGGACACTGCAACCATTACAACTTCACCCCAAGCACATTCTATCCAATAGAAGTAGGTTGACAAGGTTGCAACAAAGCGCAAAGATTCCCTCTGCACACCATCCTCTCATGTAGCCCAAATTTTTGAACATCCTCAGCCTCAACAAGTTTGTGACAAAATTCCACAAACTGAGCAACGCAACATCTCCAACAAGGCAAGCAACTCACCAAGATGTAGATTCAACAAACGCTTTTCCCTCTCTCCTAGGAACTCAATGCAATGGATTCCATTGCTTCCTAAGGAGGGATGATTGATCCAGGTGGATATCGATGGCCACCCAACTTTTTCGACTGGCTCAAAACAATTTTCTGACAAATTTGGCAATTTACTATTTTTAGCTGTTTTTAACTTTCGGGGCCATTTTGAGGGCCCAAATGAAGGTTTTTCGAGATCTAGGTTCTCAATAATAGTTATAGGAATGATTGAGCCCCAAAAATTTATATCCTTGACGATACCTTTCCAACAAGCTATGATACGCCTAAAACAGAGATCGTATGCAAAAGTTACGACCCCAGGAAGTTGATGTACTAACTTACCCAAACAGGGCCCACATGACTTTTGACACTTCATCTCCTAGGGTTAGGTTTTTGGATGTCTAGGGTTTTTAGCATTCCTGTTTATTGTAAAAATTCCTTCAGAGCCTCATTGTAATCATTTTCTTCTGAATTCAAGTAGCCATCACATCTCTTCTCAAAGATAAGATGTCACCATTCTAGCGAGTCTTTCACTCTGTATTTTTACAGTCTCTGTACATTTCATTCATTAATAGAAATCGTGTATTACTGTATATCTTTGTTTCTGGTTGCATCTCTGATACATTTTTGTTATATTATTGAATATCTACTATATCTCTGTGAATTTCTTTATTATATATCCACTCTCATTTCGTGCCGAAAATAATTTGGATCAGTGCTATCAGAGCAAGTTGTTCTTGATCGTTTTTTCAGTTGATGTCCCCGACGAGGTCTGAGTATAGAAAGTTGGGTCTCTATATTGTCTCTCTTGAAGACAATCTCTCTCGCACACCCAATAAACCCTCAATGGCAGGAGAAAAGAAAAAATATGGAGCAGACGATCCTATCAGTATGTTGCTTGAGCAAGCTCTCACGCGACAGAGGGACGAAATGATGGAAAATTTTTCCCACATCCTTCAATGCCTGTCGATAGCAATAGGACCATCTTCATCAAGCGACCACTTTGGAAGCACCTCGCCTTTCAAGGTACAAGTTAATTTTGATATTCCTGTATTTGAAGGACAGATAGATGCAAAAGCCTTAGAAAAATGGTTAACTCTGCTAGAAGGTTATTTCTCTGTTCACAATTTTTCTGACAAAGAAAAGATCACCTTCGCACTCCTTAAAGCTCTCCCTCATGTCAAACATTGGTGGGAAACTTACTGGGAGCAAAGTTCCACAGACGATTCTAGAATATATGGGGTCGAGCCCACTTGGGATTTGTTTGTGGATGCGGTAAAGGAACAATATTACCTTGTTGGAAACTATGAGGACCAGTACATGTGATGGAACACACTGCAGCAAGAGAGGGGCCAAGAAGTTACGTATTTCACCAATACCTTCCATACCTTGTGCACCAAGCTAGGTATCAAAGACTCTGAATGACATTTGGTTCTGAAATACCGTGGGGCTCTACATAGATACATCCAAAATGAAATGGATTTTCTGGACATCTCATCACTCAGTGTCGCTTATCGATATGCTGTTAAAATTGAGCAGACATTTAAGCACCAGAATAAATGAAATTTTGGGTCAACAAATATGCAAAAACCAAAGTATGACAAAGACGGACATAGCAGACAGTCTCCTAAAAACCAGTCAAAGCCACATGAAAAGAAGGGTCACAGGAAGACAAAGAAGGACACCAGAAAATGGTGTGATTTCCACAAACGTCCCTGGCGCAACACTGATGAATGTCACCCAAAATAGTGATTGGTGGTCGAGATCAAATACAAGGAGCCAAACATTGATTCAAAATCTAATTATGAAAATACTGGTAAAGGACAGATCATTGACATAGACGCCACTGCTATTGTCGTGACCACAACAATTCAACCAAAAGAACTAATAGATCCTGAAGAGGGGGAGCGCCTTTTTCATTCATAGATGTGGAAGAAGGGGACCCCGCTGCATTTTATTGTTGATAGCAAAATCCAAAAGAACCTCATCTCAACAGAGGTCGTCAAACATTTGGGACTGTCAACAACACTACACCCACAACCATACAACATCAGGTGGCTTCACCAAGGTCGCGATCTTCGTGTCAACCAGTAATGCCAATTGTCATACAACATCCAACCCTTCAAGGATGAGGTATTATGTGATGTTTCCCCACTAGATGTTTGTGATGTTCTCTTGGGCAAACAATATATGTGGAAATGCCATGTTGTTTACGAGTCTCGACCCCACAGTGTCATTGTTTCTCTGGGGGGTCATCTCTATAGAATACCAGAGGTAGTTCCAACTACTGTTCCACCTAAAAAGTGCCACAAGGTAGTATCTCATACTGCAAAATTCAGCTTCTTCACAATCTGTTCAAAAGGGGAACAGAAGGACACTGCAACCACTACAACTTTTCCCCAAGAACCTTCTATCCAATAGATGCAGGTTGACAAGGTTGCAACAAAGTGAAAAGATTCCTTTTTCACACTGTCCTGTCATGTAGCCCGTCTTTTTGAATAGCCTCAGCCTCAACAGGTTCGTGAAAGACTTCCGCAAACTAAACAACGCGACTTCTCCAGCAAGGCAAGCAACTCACCAAGATGCAAATTCAGCAGACGCTTTTCCCTCTCCCCCAGGAACTCAACGTAATGGAGACCATTGACTCCTAAGGAGGGAGGATTGATCAAGGTGGATATCGGTGGCCACCCAACTTTTTCGACTGGGTTTAAATAGTTTTCTGGCAAATTTGGCAATTTACTATTTTTAGCAAGTTTTAACTTCCGGGGCCATTTTGAGGGCCCAAATGAAGGTTTTTCTAAATCGAGGTTCTCAATGATAGTCGAAGGCATGATTGAGCCCCCAAAAGGAATCTCCTCGATGATAAATTTCCAATGAGCTATCATACGCCTAAAATGGAGATCATATGAAAACGTTACGACCCCGGGAAGTTGATGTACTAACTTACCCAAACGTAGCCCAAACGAATTTTGGCGCTTAATCTCCAAGGGTTAGGTTTTTGGATGTCTAGGGATTTTGGCATTCATGTTTATTATAAAAAGGCCTTCAAAGCCTCATTGTAATCATCTTCTTGCAAATGCGAGTAGCCGTCACATCTCTTCTCAGAGATAAGCTACCACCATTCTAGTGAGTCTTTCACTCTGTATTTTTATAATCTCTGTATATTTCTTTCATTAATAGAAATCGTGTATTACTGTATATCTTTGTTTATGGTTGCATCTTTGATACATCTCTGTTATATTATTTAATATCTGCAATATCTCTGTGATATTCTTGATTATATCTCCACTCTCATTTCATGCCGAAAATAATCTGGATCAGTGGTATCAGAGTAGATTGTTCTTGATCGTTTTTTTAATGCATGTCCTCGACGAGGTCCGAGTATAGAAATTTGGGTATCGATCTTGTCTCTCTTGAAGACAATCACTCTCGCACACCCAAAAAACCCTCAATGGCAGAAGAAAAGAAAAACACCCATAATGTTGCTTGAGAAAGCTCTCACGTGACAGAGGGACGAAATGATGGAGAATTTTTCCAACATCCTTCAATGCCTGCCGATAGCAATAGGCACATCTTCATCAAGTGGCCACTTTGGAAGCACCTCGCCTTTCAAGTTACAAGTTAATTTTGATATTGTTGTATTTGAAGGACAGATAGATGCAGAAGCCTTAGAAAAATGGTTAACTCTGCTAGAAGGTTATTTCTGTGTTCACAATTTTTCTGAAAAAGAAAAGATCACCTTCGCACTTCTTAAAGATCTCCCTTGTGTCAAACATTGGTGGGAAACTTACTGGGATATAATTTCCACAGAGGAGTCTGGAATATATGGGGTTGATCCCACTTGCGATTTTTTTGTGGATGTGGTAAAGGAACAGTATTACCCTGTTGGCAACTATGAGGACCAGTACATGAGATGGACCACACTGCGGCAAGAGAGGGGGAAAGTAGCTCCAGAGTTCACCAATAACTTTCATACCTTGCACACCAATATAGGTATCAAAGACTCCAAACGACATTTGGTTCTGAAATACCATGGGCTCTACACAGATACATCCAAACTGAAATGGATTTTCTGGACATCTCATCACTCGGTGCTGCTTATCAATATGTTGTTAAAATCGAGCAGAAATTTAAGCACTAGAATAAATGGAAGTTCGGTTCCTCAAATCTACAACAAGCAAAGTATGAAAAAGATGACCATAGCAGAGAGTCTCCTGAAAACCAGTCCAAGCCACATGAAAAGAAGGGTCACAAGAAGACAAAGAAGGACACCGAAAAATGGTGTGATTTCCACAAAATCCCCTGGCACAACACTGATGAATGTCGCTCAAAATAGTCATTGGTGGCCGAGATCAAAGACAAGGAGTCAAAACCTAATTCAGAATCCGATTATGAAAATAGTGGTAAAGGACAGATCATTGACGCATACACCACTGCTATTGTCATGATCGAAACAATTCAACTAGAAGAACTAACAGATCCTAAAGAGGGCGAGCACCTTTTTCATTCACAGATGTGAGTGAAAGGGACCCCACTGCATTTTATTGTTGATAGCGGAATCCAAAAGAACCTCATCTCAGCAGAGGTCGTCAAACAATTGGGACTATCTATGTAACACCCTGTTTCCCCCAGCTTGTAAATATAACTGGACTGGCCAAGAACTATGGCAAACTCATAAATGTGAATATGTGTTGTAAATGGACCTTGAGGAAAAGGTCAATGAATGTGAATAACATTTTGAATTTATTGCAGGACTGCTGAGAGGGGATGTGAAAAAAAAGATACCACAATGGCGGTGGAAGGCACTTGGAAAGGTGGCGTTAACTTCCACTGAGAATTAATACTGTATTTGGACTCCACTGGCCCAGAGAACCAAAAGCAGCTCATTGGCCCTGAATTAAATGTCTTGCAGGCTGGTAGGTAGATGGTTTAATGAGGTATGGGAGGTGAACCTCCCATCCGTAGAGCCGTCAGGCCTGATTAGCGCGAGGGTAATCGCGCCACACACAACCTCGCAAGAGGATAAGGCGTGGGGAAGAAGCGATTGCGGGGGGCAGACGCGAGGGGAGAACTCTCGCATTATGCAGAGTGAGTGGTAGTAGAGAGGAAGGATTGAAACCTTCGCTCCTGGTCACTGGAAAACAGAGACACAGTCTCACAACATCGTGGTCTCAGCTTTGGGGTGGCTAGTGGTAAATCCGCTGGGAGTCGCTAGGCCTACAGTTGTGACGCAGTTCAGACGACGTGCGACACACCACCACATGCTCTCCCTGCTCATAGGATCGTTCTCATTCATTCATGAGCCGAAGTGGCTCTTCTGATTCCCTGCTGGAATCCTCTGCTAAAAACCCGATCCACAGGTCCTTCTTTCTCCCTCACGGCCTTCTGCACTTAACCGTGACCTTCCTTGACTTAAATTCGGGTTTCGGGATTTCGTGATCTTTGATGTCACGAACCTCTGTCCCCGCGATCTCCCGATCACCGATTTGCTGATGCGCTCTTCTTCCAGCCTTAGCCCATCCTGGCTATGCCCTAGTCCATACGACCGCTTTCCATAAGACCACAACCTTATATTCCTTTCATCGGGGTTTCGGGCTTTCCAATGCCAAAGTGCAATTTTCCTTTGGATCTGCGATCCTCCGATTCCTGATGCGCTCCAACTTCCGCTAGTCCCCTGGGCTAGTCTTTTGGGTCCATATGACCTCCCTCTATATGACCGCAATCATATCACCTATCAGGACTTCGGGGTTTCAAATGCTGAAACGTGTATGTCCTCTGGACTCGCGATCCTCCGAATCTCGATTTCTCGATATGTTGACAGCTGGCCTCATGATGGCGCTTCCTTCTTCTTTTCGGGGTTTCGGGGTTCACGATTCTGAAGCGCATGGACTCTCCCCATCCACGGAATCCACGATATGTCGATCCCTAACTTTCTCCAGATCTCTGACACGCGTCCCAAGTGAATGGACGGTTCAGATCAACCCTCGTTATTTCGGAGGTTTCAATTCAACTTCAAACCATGGTAGCCGATATACCGATGGGTCGCTCGATCCCCGCCATGTGTCTCCACAAACGGACAGTTCAGATCCTTCCTCTCTATTTCAAGACTTGTAATGTCCTGACCTCCTCGATCTCGAGAACTCCGATATCCCGATGGCTACGCCTCTCGTCGGGATTTCTCCTCTGCTGTTCATGAAGCTTTAACCTCCGTACAACTTTCGACAGATCTGACGGCTATCCTTCTGCTCAACCAAACTCTTGCTGAGCCTATCAGGGTGTTCAACAACCCTGTGAAGATCCCTCAGTGGATTCTTCCTCAAATCACAGAACTCAAAGAGTTCTCTTCTTCCTGTGCCTGTCTGCACGATATCTCAATGCCCACATGGCAGAGTATCTTCTCTCAGAACTTCCAGCAGTTATGTCCTCCTTCTCCTGTGCAACTATGAACTCGCTCGATGCCCACCTGGTAGAGCTCTTAGAATCCTCAGTGATTCTGTCTCTTCTTCCTGAACTCGCAGCAGAGTTCTATCTTCAATAGAACTCTGTGCATATGCTCAATGCCCACTTGGCAGAGCTCTACAGAACTCACAACAGAGTTTCTACCTTTGTGCGCTCCTTGCACCTGCTCAATGACCACCTGGCAGAGCTTCACAGAACTCCTCATAGATTCTGCCTGCAATTGTGTCTTTCATACACAGCCTTGCCTCCAAGGTGTTCAACAACCTTGAGGTCTTCACCGAGTTGTTGACTCTAGTTCCTGTGCCGCAGCATGTCTTTGTCTAAACCCGCAGTGTTCAGAAGTGCTTCAGTGCACCGATATTCAGAGACCGCAGTACTCTATCATGCCCTCCTGGCATGAAACCTTAAAGACGTTCAACTGAAATCAGAACAACCTGCAAATTCCTAACATACATTCACAACATATAAAGAACACTCACAGACATCCATTCAACACAGAATAATGCAGGAAAAAATGCTCTTTGTATTAAATATGGCAAATGCCTGTATTTGCAAGGTGTTCCTGAGAACGTCCTGTAACAAGGTCTCAGTTCTTCTCTCTTCTTCTCTCTACTCGCAGAATCCTCTCACACTACTCACTTCTTCAACAACTAACAAAATAAGATACAATTGATCTTTTTACATGAGGGGCTCTTTGATCTCTTCTCCCGAATCTACCTACCCTACTCAATTACATTGAATGGGCTATCTAGTCCAGCATCTGGATCTAGATCTCAGCCATTACAATCATTAAATGCCGATCATATCTACAGCCTGTGCAAAGGCATGGCTTCATGGCTCAACAGCCTAAGCAATTTAATTACATTCAATTCAAAATGAAAGATGAGGGTTGTGCCTCTCTTCAGCATTGAATGCGTGCGCTCGACACGGCTGGCTGGTTGGCTGGCGTGGAGAGATGCTCCTGCATCAAACTCATCAACTGCAAAATTCATGAGTTCCTTCTCATGAGATTCCCATCTCAGCTGTGGGAATCCTCTTGGATCCCAAATCCTCCTCTGGAGCTGTTCATTTACTCCATTCTGCTGCTTCTTCTTTTCTTCTCAGCCGCTCCTCGCTGGCAGTTTCTGCTGACCTCAACATCATCCTTCTGATCTCCTCGATCACTTCGTCCAGCTGCTCCAATGGATGGATTTTTTTTTGCAGTCTCCCCAGCTGCAAAATTTTTCGGCTCACGAGAAGATCACTGAAATCTCCCATGCCTTCTTCATCAGCTTCATCTGTGGCACCAAGTGTCCACTCTGATGCAGACTTCAGCTCTGCAGTATCTTCCTGACTGACCTTTTGTTCAGTCACCTTCTCTGACAGTTCAACTTATGTCAGTTCTCTTGCTGGCTCTGGATTGTTCAGCCAATCCTGCAATATCTCCAACTCCATCTCCCATGGAGTGATAAATCTACCTGCTTGCTCTTTGGCTTCCTTTGCTTCTAGATTTAGTGCTGCAGCTTCTTTCTTTTCGGCTCCCTGGCCGAAATCATTGAGCCATTCCTCAGAATGCTCATTCTCTTTTCCTTCATCTTCTGCTTGGGAAACTTCCAAACTCTGCTCCAATTCTCCTTCCCGGACAGTCTCAGCTGACTGTTCTTCTGCTGTTGCTGCTCCCTCTGCAACACAGACTTCTGCCTCCTATGGGCTAAGTGGTAGGAATACTCCAATTCCCCCAATCATCATAATATTATCCTGATCTTCCTCCTCCTTTGTCAGCTGCATCTTCTGATCTGAATTCATCTCTAAATATATGAGACCCTCAGACAGTCTCATCTGCTCTGTCAGCTCTTCTGGCTGATTCCAACTCACTTCTGAGTCCATGAGACTTTCAGATAGTCTCAAATTCTCATCTTTGCCCACCTGGCAATCTGAGATGCTTCCACTGCCCTCCTGGCAGTCTTTGAGATCCCGCAGTGACCTCATTTCATTGCCCAGCTGGCAATGTGAAATTCCTTGGCTTTCCTCCTGACAGTCTCTGAGATCCCACAGTGATCTCATTTCGTTGCCCACCTGGCAATTGGGAATTTCCTCTTCTCTGCCCTCTTGGTAGTTCTTGAGATCTCCATCTGATCCCAATTCACTGAGACTTATCCTAGTCTCTAGTTCACATATTTGAACCATCTCCTTATCCTGCCGCATCCGCAGTTTGATCTTTTCTATTTCCACCTTTAATTCAGCGAGCTCTTTATCCATCTTTGCAAGATTTTCTGCCTTTCTCTTCTTCCCAGCACGCCTATGGCCTTCAGTAACCTTGGTGATGTCTCTGTCTGCTCTCTTAGAAAACCTGTTGTTTTCACTCCGCACTAAGAGTGTTACCAGCTTCATCCTATAGTCTCCCTGACTGTCTTCTTGATTGTTGCCTACCTGCGAACAATACTTACAGAGTCTCCAACGCTCTGTCTTCCTTTGCTTCTCCCTCCTGCCTGAAATATACAAGAAAGAATCATCTCTGATACCACTTGACGTGTATCAGAGTTCTCTTTACCTCTTTCTTCTCTTGCCTGAAGTATAAAAGCAAGATTCAAGCTCTGATACCACTTGACGCAGTTCAGACGACGCGCAACGCACCACCACGTGCTCTCCCTGCTCACAGGATCGTTCTCATTCATTCATGAGACGAAGCGGCTCTTATGATTCCCTGTTGGAATCCTCTGCTAAAAACTCGATCCACAGGTCCTTCTTTCTCCCTCATGGCCTTCTGCACTTAACTGTGAGCTTCCTCGACTTAATTTCGGGTTTCGAAATTTTGTGATCCTTGATGTCACGAACCTCTGTCCCCGCAATCTCCCGATCACCGATTTGCCGATGCGCTCTTCTTCTGGACTTAGCCCATCTTGGCTATGCCCTGGTCCATATGACTGCTTTCCATAAGACCGCAACCTTATATTCCTTTCATCGGGGTTTTGGGCTTTCCAATGCCAAAATGCAATTTCCCTTTGGATCCGCGATCCTCCGATTCCTGATGCGCTCCAACTTCCGCTAGTCCCCTGGGCTAGTCTTTTGGGTCCATACGACCTCCCTCTATATGACGGAAGTCATATCACCTATCGGGACTTCAGGGTTTCAAATGTTGAAATGCGTATGTCCTCAGGACTCGCGATCCTCCGAATCCTGATTTCCCAATATGCTGACAGCTGGCCTCATGATGGCGCTTCCTTCTTCTTGTCGGGGTTTTGGGGTTCATGATTCTGAAGCACATGGAATCCCCATCCATGGAATCCCTGATATGTCGATCCCCGACTTTCTCTAGATCTCTGACACGTGTCCCAAGTGAATGGACGGTTCAGATCAACCCTCGCTGTTTCGGAGGTTTCAATGCTCCGATGACAGGAATCCTCTGTCAACTTCAAACCCCGGTAGCCGATATACCGATGGGTCGCTCGATCCTCGCCACATGTCTCCACAAACGGATGGTTCAGATTCTTCCTCACTATTTCAAGACTTGTAATTTCCCGACCTCCTCGACCTTGAGAACTCTGATATCCCGAGTGTCGATATCTCGATGGCTACGCCTCTCGTTGGGATTTCTCCTCTGATGTTCACGAAGCTTTAACCTCCATGCAACTTTCGACGGATCTGATGGCTATCAGGTGATTTGCTCAAGATTTGACAGCTATCAGGTGATTTGCTCAAGATCTGACGGTTCAGATCATCTCTTCTTCTGCGCGCTCTCTAGACGTGAAAACCTTCAACGGTTCAGATCTCTTCCTCCCGTCGATCTGACAGCTGCTGTGCTCCCTCCTGAGGTTGCGCACTTTCTTCCTGCACTTGGAAGAATTTCAATCTTCCCAAAGGCCTCAACATTTTCCTTCCTTCTCTTCTTTGTGAACTCTTCAACCCTGAGCTTCGTCGCGCGTATGAAAACGCTGTCCCTCCTGAGCTTCTGGGAACTCTGAACTCCTCCAAAGAGTTCTTCAACCTCTGCACTCGTTGCAACTCGACTATGTGCACCGAAAATCACTGTCCCTCTTGAGCTTCTCAAATGCTCAGACCCCTAAGGGATTTTATCCTTCCTCCTTTCTCCCTCAGATGGAGAATACTTGGATGCCCTCCTGGCTATCCTTCTGCTCAAGAAACCTCTTGCTGAGCCTATCAGGGTGTTTAGCAACCCTGTGAAGATCCCTCAG